>JAPKLW010003130.1:0-12500 GCA_026898455.1 Plectranthus barbatus | reverse complement strand
ATGACAAATGAACTTTGGTTTTTGGGTGCTTTCTTGTGTAGAATTACATTAATGACGAGGACTAATTTTTAACTATATTTATAGTATTTGTTTTTGAATGTTATTTTTTTCTGTTGGTTTTCGTTTTTATCATTCCTTAATTTGACTGATGCATGTGCATGATGAAGCGGGAATTTTGCCGCCCGTGAAACAGTAATTGAAGGTTTTGCTTTAATATATTTAATAGATTGGCCAAAATATCAAATATAGAACAAACTATGAACCTTTTTTCAATTCTAGTATCAACTATACATATTCTCTATTTTAAGTCCAAACTATCCAAAATCATTCAAATATAGTCTGTAAAAATATTCCGGCGTCGGAAAGCTGACTGGGCAACCAGAAATCATCGTCATATTAAAAAAACATAATTTAAATCCACATCATATTATTATAAAAAAAAATTCAAAACCTAATTTCATCCCCAAAACATTTCTTGCCCCCTTCCCAGCTCTCCCCCTTCCCTTTCATCGTGGATTTTGTTTTCTTCGATTTGCTTGCAAGTGAGCAGGTTCTTGAATTGATCCCACGACGAAAGCGACTTCGCCGGCGGCGACTGCTTTGTCTTCCGCTTGGAGTTGGGAGCATGTTTCTTGAGCTGGTGCGATGGCTCCGGGAGAAAACTCTGCAGCGCCCAGTTTGTTGTGTCGCCGACCTTTTCTTTCAGTGCAAACATTTTTAGGCCAACCAGCGTGAAGAGAAGCTGGGATTCCTTCAACATTGTTCTTGTTTTGCCTGCTGTATCCTTTGGATTTCTTAGCATAAATAGAAATCACGATTTTCAACCCTCTCTCTCTGGTTAATGAAAGTGAGTCCCAGAGTTCAAATCCACCCACACAAAATAAGTGGTTTGATTATTCTGCAAATTAATGATGACCAGAAATTGAATCAGTGGGGTGGTGAATATGGAGATTAGCAGCCTGAGGCTGAGTTTGAGTAGACTCGTTATAGTGATGGTGATTATAACGAGTCTGGTCGGGGTATGGATCCATGGCAGCTCCATCACCGCCGTCGTCGGAGCTCGGAACAAGATGACTATCTGAGCCCGCTGCTGCAAGCTGAGACTATCGTTGTTGATACATTGTTATCTGAATCTACGGAAGGTGTAGATTTTCCGACGGCATTGTCACCGACGCCGCTGCCTGAGTTGCCAACTGCGTCTCCGGCGGTAGAGGAAGAAGTTGCCGAGAAGGTTTTGGGTGAAATTTTGTGTTGGTTTAGGTATCAATATTGTAGTGTAGGGAAAACATTGTAATCGAAAGGTAGAGAGAAAAACTGTTTCATATTTCTTTGTTACAATGATCCTCTTCTTTTAAAGAGAGGTGATGAGGAATACATAAGGAAACAACATCAATCTTGTACATAATTGATTTAGTTTATTTTGGACTGATTATTGTTCTCTAATTTGCTCTGATTTCCCCATCTCTAATTGATTCTTTCCAACACTCCCCCTCAAGTTGAGTGTCGGGATTTCCAATGCTCAACTTGCTAAGTACTTCTGAAAAGGTTTTTGAATCAACAGCTTTAGTAAGTATGTCTGTCAATTGGTGTTTAGAGGAGACAAATGGAAGGGCAACAATGCCTCCTTCAATCTTTTCTTTAATGAAGTGCCTATCAACTTCCACGTGTTTTGTTCTGTCATGTTGCACAGGGTTCTCTGAGATACTGATAGCTGCTTTGTTATCACATAGAAGCCGATAGGTTTTTCCAGAATATAGCCCGAGCTCCATCATCAGTTTTCTTATCCAAAGTATTTCTGTGAGACCACTCTTAATACCACGAAATTCTGCTTCTGCACTTGATAATGCAACCACTTTCTGCTTTTTACTCCTCCATGATACCAAGTTTCCTCCAACGAAAGCAAAGTATCCTGCTGTAGACTTTCGATCTACTGGGTTTCCAGCCCAATCAACATCAGTGTAGGCATGGATCTCCAGGTGTTCTGATTTCCTGAAGAGAATCCCATAATCAAATGTTCCTTTTAAGTATTTCACGATTCTCAATGCTGCTTCAAGGTGATCTTTTTGTGGATGATGCATAAACTGACTTACCACACTGACAGTGTAAGCAATATTAGGACGAGTGTGGGAGAGATAGATTAATTGTCCCACGAGTCGTTGGTATTGGCCTCGGTCAACTAAGTCTGCTCCTTCTCTGATCTGCAGTCCATGGTTAACCACCATTGGAGTTGCTACTGGTTTACATTCGAGGAGTCCAGTTTCTGTGACAAGATCGAGGGTATATTTCTTTTGATTTATGAAGATACCCCGCCATGATCTAAGTACTTCAATCCCCAAAAAATACTTCAATTTTCCCAAGTCCTTCATTTCAAATTCTTGAAATAGATTTCTTCTTAGATTGGCAATCTCCTCTGGATCGTCCCCAGTCAAGATCATATCATCCACATAGATGATCAAGCACATCAGATGCTCTCCCCTTCGCTTGATAAACAAGGTATGATCTGAGTTACTTTGCAGATATCCAACCTTCTTCATAACTGAAGTAAATCTCCCAAACCAGGCCCTCGGAGACTGTTTTAGACATTACAGAGTCCTTCTAAGTCTGCAAACTTCATTTCTTTCAAACTAATGTGAGAAACCAGGTGGCGGAAGCATATAAACCTCCTCCTTTAAATCGCCGTGAAGGAAGGCATTGGTAACATCAAACTGGTGAAGTACCCAATCTTTCGAAGCAGCTATAGATAAGAGAGTTCTTACGGTATTCATTTTTGCGACTGGAGAGAAGGTTTCAGCATAGTCAATCACGTAAGTCTGAGTGTAGCCTTTAGCCACTAACCGAGCCTTGTATCTTTCAATTGAACCATCCGGCTTTCTTTTGATTGTGAATACCCATTTACACCCAATATGTATCTTCCTCTCTGGAAATTGACATTTCTCATAGGTGTTTGTTCGAGCCAAAGCGTCAAGTTCCTTATACATCACTTCCCTCCAATGAGGGATTGTAGAGCCTCTCCTTCAGATGGTGGAATTTCTTCTGTATAGAGTGCCTTCTTATAGGCAATGGCAGTTTCAGACAATTTTAATTTGGCTATAGATCCAACGGGATACCTGGAGTTACGATCCTGCCTTTTAGGATAATAGCATCAAAGAGGAATACCTCTTGTGCTTCGAGGAGGTAAGACATACTGATTTTGCAGCTCAATCACATCTGATGTTCCAGATTCAGGTTTCAGTTCAGGCTCAGGAAGATGAATTTGTTCTTCGTCTTCTGAGGATATCAGTTGTTCAGGAGAATTTGGAGGTAGCTCTTCAGGTGGAGTCTGTTCTGTTGTAGAGAAATGCTCATTTGGTATGTGTGTCTCCTGAGGCAGAGGCAGAGTAATAGTAGGAAGTAGCCAGCTTAGTGGGTCACTGGTAGGTTCGGTGTTGTTCTCCCCCTGACTGCTAAGGTGGCTGGGATAGAAATATTCTGTTTCAAGGAAATCACAGTGGATAGTGGTGATAACATGATGGGTTCTAGGATTGTAACATCGATATCCTTTTCTGTGTATTCCATAACCAACAAACACACATTTCTCGGCACATGGACCAAATTTAGTGCGTTCGTGTTTTGGAATATGGACAAAGATGGAACAGCTGAAGATTCGTGGTTCAAGAGAGAGTGAGGAGGGTATAGAGGTGATGGAGGAGAGGTATTGGAGAGGGGTTTGAAGTTGAAGAATTTTGGTGGGTAATTTATACAGAAGGTAGACACTGGTGGCAACTGCTTCAGGCCATAAAGAGGAAGGGACCTTAGACTCTAGCATCATGGCACGAGTCATTTCTAGAAGAATCCTATTCTTTCTTTCTACGACACCATTTTGTTCTAGAGTATAAGGGCAAGACGTTTGGTGTATGATGCCTTTTTGTTGACAAAAAAGTTGTATGGAGTAGTTAATAAATTCACCGCCATTATCAGAGCGTAGAATTTGAATGTTCTTGTGAAATTGGGTCTGGACCATGGTATATGTTGGAGGTCCGTACTTGATCCGACCCGATTAAAATTGGGTTCAAACCATAAGCCAGACCCATTATCGACCCAAACACAGGAAAAACATCCGGCTCGAGGTGAATAGGATCAAGCACGGAGCAGTTCGAACGACGAAAGCAGCTTGCATAGTACCAAAAGAAGTCCATTCAGCCCCTCCCGCAGCTCTATCTAGTTCGATTCTAGCAATAAAGGGAACTCGATGAAGGAACCACTCACCTCGCTCCCTTAACATCTCAACGGGTGGGACAACGGCTGCCATGCGAAGGATTTGTAACCGCCAGGCCTCACTATCAGCCAACCACCCCGATAATTGCGGGCTCGACTCTGGGTGGTTGAACACGGTGCGGAAACCCTAGGGCGGCAAGATACCCTAGAAATACTTCACCAAGTCAAGGAAAAAGAGGATCGGAAGGAACGAAAGTGCTGAGCTTTTCCATACAACACTTATCATCCTTTTTTCAACATTCATAACAATTTTTATCAATAGTTTAGCCACTAGCATTTCTTGTACGCCTGAATAAACTATTCTAGTTCACCATATCCCTGTAATAGTTTTCATATTATATCATATTCCAGTTCTTGGGGCTCCGATCCGTATTCAAATCGAACCTCAACAAATTGGCGCCCACCGTGGGGCCTCGAGAACAGTTTTCACTCTCCTTTTTGCAGGGATGGCGGACGATCCAGGCAACACTCATGTGGTAGAAGTCGATGATCAGAGGACTGCTCCGACCAGAGGACAAGGTCGAGGATCTAATCACAGAGCAGGACGAGGGGCTCCGGCAGGAGCAGGCCGAGGGGCCCCAGGGGCACCAGGACGAGGGCGAACCGCCGCGACAGGTGGCGGGGCTCCGCGTACATCCAATCCAGTCGGGACAGTGAACGACTTGATGAGGGAGTTCAATGCCACTCCGCTTGGAGATCTGGCATCCCTGCCGCCACCACCTCATATACTTCAAAATCTCGATGTCTCGAGGTTGGTGACGCAGGTGCAGAGAGCGCAAGGCGCGCTGGAAGAGATGGCGAGGAGGTACGAGCTCCTCGAGAGAGAGAATCGGAGGCTGCAGTTGCAGAACAACAGACACCCAATAGTTGAAGAACCTCGAAGCACAGAAAGGAACGCTGGTAACCCCGCGAGGAATCTGGAGCCAGATTTTGACCGTACTGAAGGGGTGACCACCGAAAGAACCCCGGAAGCCCCTCCGACGCTCAGGAATCCAACCAGACAGTTGAGCCAATCGGAGCTGCAGGCCATTCAGCAGATCGAACGAAGATTTGAACAGAGATTCGGCCATCTCGAATCACTGCTATCCAGGATTCCGGGACTCCCCACACCGGAGAAGACTATCCCGAGAGAGAGTTATGCGGAATCTCCGTTCTCACCGGATATCGCCGGGGCAGAACTCCCGGCCAGGTTCGCCCTACCTACTTTCGTCCTCTATGACGGAAACTCGGACCCTGAGAATCATATAGCCGTTTATCGGCAGAAAATGCTGGCATTGGCGATTCCAGGAACCCTAATGGAGACGTGTATGTGCAAGAGCTTCGGGTCGAGCTTGACGGGGCCCGCCCTACAATGGTTCATAAATCTGCCCAGAAGCTCGATATCCTCTTTTGCCGAACTGCACCAATTGTTCCTACGGCAATATTCGAGCAGTAGGCGCCTCGATAAGCACCCAGACGACCTTTATGCCGTGATCCAGAAGCCGAGAGAACCTCTAAGGGCGTACCTCTTGAGATTCAATAAGGAGTTGGTTGCAGTGCCTAACTGCCCAAATAGTACTGCCGTGCGAGCCTTCACGAAAGGTCTCGATGTGGATTCTGACCTCTAGCGAGAGCTCTCCATCTACCCCTGCCAAACGATGGACGACGCTTTGAACCGCGCATGGGCTCTCATCAAGTGGGAAGAAGATGAGCCCTATCGGCGAGCACGCCGCAACAGCGGGAGACCAAACACACGGGAGGAGGGCCGCCAGGAGCAAAGAGACAGACGTCCTCCGAGGTCGCACCCGTACAGCAAGCCACCTCAGGTTACCACCTGGGGCCATACGTCCCAGAATACACACTCTCCATCGCACCAGCCGACCTGGTCCAAAATGTACTCCGAAGGATGCCAGAGAAGGTGAAGTGGCCCCCAAAGATGAAAGCTGATCCGGCCGCGCGCGACATTCAGAAGTTTTGCGAGTTTCATAATGATCACGGCCACACCACCGCAGATTGTCGCGCCCTGCATCTCGAAGTAATAGAGCTCCTCAAAAAGGGATACCTGGCTGAATACTTGTCAGACCGAGGTAAAAAGATGTGGACTCGGGAAAAGCACACGGAAGAATCAGGGCCCGAGAAGGCAGGGGCACCAAAATCGCCGGTCCCGGTTCGAACCATCAATTGCATAATCAGGGGATCGGAGATCAGTAGAATCACTAAGTCCGCAGCAAAGCGAGCCAGGAGGTTGACTAGAGAAGAAGCTGTAGCATCGCGGAAAAACTCGGGCCACCACCCAATTGAATTTACGAGTGAGGAGATTCCAGGGCTAAGCCACCCTCATGACGATGCCCTGGTTATATCATTACGCATATCGAACTGCCTTGTGAAAAGGATCTTGGTCGACAATGGGAGTTCGGCGAACATCCTATTCTTGCACGCACTCAAAGAAATGAAGATACCGAAAGAGAAGATCGTTCGATCCCAGACCCCATTGATTGGTTTCAACGGCGGCGTCCAGATGACGATTGAGACGATAGTTCTCCCAACATACTGCGGGGCAACACATTACGACGTACCGTTCATGGTTGTCGACGCTCCTAGTGCTTATAACGCTCTGCTAGGGCGACCTTGGTTGCACCAATTAAAGGCTGTCCCCTCAACGTTTCATCAAGTGGTCAAGTTCCCAACCGCATGAGGGGTTTGTACGATACGAGGTGAGCAAAACACCGCCAAGGAATGTTATTACGCGAGTTTTAAGGCGGTATGCACTCAGCAACACTTTGCCAGAAGCGAGCCACTACCACCCGCGGGGGAGTCGGAGGAGACAGAGGAGGTCGAACTTGATCCAACTGACCCTGCGAAAAAGACGAACATCGGAGCCGGGTTGGAACCTGAGGTTCGGACTCAATTGATCGAATTTCTCAGTAATGAGAAGGAAGTATTTGCATGGTCACACAGAGACATGGTAGGCATCGACCCAGAGGTAATGACGCATAAACTACAAGTCAATCCAAATCATAAACCCGTACAACAAAGAAGAAGGAAGTTCCCTGCTGAAAAGAATGAGGCAATCAATGAAGAGATACATAAATTGTTGGACATCAGATCCATTCGGGAGGTGAAATACCCGACGTGGCTCACCAACGTCGTGGTAGTCAAGAAGAAGAATGGGAAGAACCGGGTGTGTGTGGACTACACGGACCTAAACAAAGCATGTCCAAAAGACCCGTACCCGTTACCCCACATTGACTGTATCGTCAATGCGACTTTAGGACACGTGCTACTGAGCTTCATGGATGCGTTCTCGGGGTACAACCAAATACTCATGCATCCTGAAGATCAAGAGAAGACAGCCTTTATGACGAGCAAATGGATATACTGTTACAAGGTCATGCCCTTCGGGCTTAAAAATGCAGGCTCAACGTATCAGAGGCTCGTGAATAAGATGTTCGAACCACTTATCGGAAAGACGATGGAAGTGTACATTGATGACATGCTTGTGAAATCAAAATTCGCGAACGACCATGTTGGTCACCTACGCCAAGCATTCGAGGTTCTCAACAGGTACAGGATGAAGTTAAACCCCGCAAAGTGTACATTCGGGGTAGCATCAGGAAAATTCTTGGGGCACATAGTCACCATGCGAGGAATAGAGGCAGATCCCACTCAAATTCGGGCCGTCAGAGGAATCGCACACCCGAAAAGTCCAAAGGAGGTCCAGAAACTCATGGGTTAGCTGGCGGCACTTAGCCGCTTCATTTCCAGATATTCGGACCGTACGCACGAATTCTTCCAAATCTTGAAAAAAGGAAAGAAGTTCGAATGGACGGACGAGTGCGCAAGGGCACTCGAGCAACTAAAAGATTATCTTGCTAGCCCGCCACTCTTGTCCAAACCAGAAAAAGCAGAGACATTATTGCTTTATTTGTCCGTATCGGAGCACGCACTTGGAGCGGTCCTTGTTAAAGAGGTATCTGGGAAGCAGCGGCCAGTACATTATGCAAGCAAACCACTGCTCGACGCTGAGACAAGGTATATGACACTCGAAAAATTAGCACTAGCGTTGGTGACGGCATCACGCAAATTGAGGCCTTACTTTGAGTCTCATCCCATTAAAGTAGTCACCTCCTATCCATTACGGACCGTGTTCTCGAAGCCGAGCCTATCTGGGCGGCTACTAAAATGGGCAGTGGAGATCGGAGGCTATGGCCTCGAGTTCGAGCCACGAACTACAATCAAATCACAAGTGCTGGCTGATTTCATCACCGAATTCACCACCAATCTCCAGGCTGATGCAGAAAGAGAGATAGCAAGATTGGAGATCAAAGAGACAGCCGCAGAGCCTTGGATCCTACAAGTAGACGGATCAAGTAACATTCATGGAAACGGAGCAGGCATAAGACTCCGAAGCCCGATGGGGGAAATATTCGAAAGGGCTATCCGCCTAAACTTTGAGGCCACGAACAACGAAGCAGAGTACGAGGCATTGGTACGAGGAATGCAACTCGCCAAAGAGTTGGGAGCCCAACGCCTACAAGTGCAGGGAGATTCACACCTTGTGGTCATGCAGATGGAGGACCATTTCCAGGTTAGAGAACCCAGGCTACAGAAATACTGCGACCTGGCACGGAAGATGAGAGAGGAATTTGAGATCTGCGAGTTAAAGCACATCGCCCGAGAGGAAAACGCCGAAGCAGATGCGTTAGCAAATCTGGCTTCCACCAAACAGTTGAAGCAGAATAGGCCTATTGTAATAACATGGGCCGAAGAGCCAGCCACCCCAAAGGCTGAAATCATGGACTTAACGATTGGTGAAGTGTGGATCGAGCCGATACGAAAATACATCGAATTCAGAACCCTACCCGAGGATCGAACCGAGGCTGTGCGACGGACCAGGTCGGCGGCAAAATACAAAATCCACAACGAAAGCTTGTACCGAAGGTCGGTCAAAGGACCATTTCTAAAGTGCCTCGAACCAGCTGCGGGCAGGCAATCCTTATGGAGATACATGAAGGGGATTGTGGAAGTCATCAAGGGGCCAGGCCACTGGCGCACAAAGTAATCTCAGCAGGCTTCTATTGGCCGACATTATGAAAAGATGCTAGGAACTATGTACGAAGTTGTGAGGCATGCCAGAGGTTCGAAGTTACGAATCAAAGCCATGCAGAGCCACTCCATGCTACGATCGCAGCGTGGCCCTTCATGGCTTGGGGGATGGACATAGTCGGAAAGCTGCCCAAAGGAATCGGACATAAAGAATATATCATAGCGGCCACCGACTACTTCACCAAGTGGGTCGAAGCAGAGGCCTTCGCAAATGTGAGGGAGCAAGAAGTAATCAAGTTCTTGTGGGTCCACATCCTTTGCAGATTCGGAATACCCAAGGAGATCAGAACAGATAACGGCACACAATTCACAGGCTGGAAAGTACAAGAATTTTGCAACCAGTACAACATCAAGCTTGTGTTTTCCACACCAAGATACCCAGAAGCTAATGGACAGGCCGAGTCAACGAATAAGACTATCATGGCAACAATGAAGAAAAGACTCGAAACCCACAAATCAAAGTGGGTGGAGGAACTACCAGGGGTCCTGTGGGCCTATCAAACCACCCCAAGGACATCAACAGAAAGCTCCCCGTTCGCCTTAGCTTATGGTGAAGAAGCCGTCATTCCAGCAAAAGTTCGGGGCGGCAGTCTACGAGTGGAAACTTGCCAAGAGGAAGAGAACTACGAGAAGATGCTCAGAAACCTGGAGCTGATCGATGAAAAGAGAGATCAAGCGCTACTTAGCATGGCTCAGAGGAGGAAGCAGGTCGAAAGATTCTTCAACAAGAAGGTCCGCATGCGAACTTTCAAGGACGGAGATTGGGTTCTAAGGAGAGTCTTTCAGAATACCAAAGACAAAAGTCAAGGGAAACTCGCACCCACATGGGAAGGTCCCTACAAAGTCACCAGAGTTGTAGGTCGAGGTGCCTACCACCTAGAAGACCACGACGGAAGGGAGATCGGAAACAGCTGGAACATCAAGCACCTCAAGAAGTATTACTTCTAAGGGGAAGGAGGTCGACGGACTCGATCTCCCAGATATGCTGTTCTAAAACCCTACTCTATTTTTCAATTCCCATTCACTCCTAATTAATTATACTGACTTGGGCGTCGGAGGGGTGATGCTTCGGCATCGCCCAACCCCTCACACGTTCTTTTTGCAGAAATATAAAGTAACTGCCGACATAAGAAAAATACGAACTCAATCCAGATAAACACACTATCCTATCTCATTTCAAGTTATTCTCTTTTGGATCGATTACTAACTTAGGCATCGGAGGGGCACTGCTACTATTTTGCAGAACAGTTGAGTGAATATGAAATTCCAAGAACAAGATCAAAACATCTAATCAAGGTACAAGGAAAATAAAGTGTTTTGCAGAATAGAAGAAATTGTTCGTGCAGAAAAATTAAAGGTTCGAAAATATTGAAGTAGTTCGGCTAAGCGGCAACGGAGTCGTCTTGAGTCTGGACAAGTTCCCAGCTCGAGGTCGGATCAGGCATCGGTTCGGACCGCTCCTTCGGACCATCACCTCCCTGGGAAGAATCATCGAGCAGCTTCTGATCTTGCTCAGCATGGTGATCGGACTCTTTCCCCAGCTCCTGCTCCTGCTTCCCCTCCTCCGGTTCGGGCTCGTCCAGTACGCTCAGGTCGAGGTCCGGGAACTTCTGGGAAATCTTTTCCCGGACCTCACTCTCGACCTGCTCGGAGAGAGTCTACAAGAAGGTTAGACATGTAAAAGCGGCGCGAACAAGCATAAACCAGATAAAGAGCGTACCTCGTATGATTCGGCAAAGAGGGGCGAAGTGTAATATCCCTAAGATTCATTAAGCTAATCAAAGCTTAATTTGGGGTTTAATTAAAAATTTATTTAGCAATTTATTTTAAATTGCTCGTTACTCAGAAATTAACCCCTGTCGAGACATGAATATCCATTTTATGAAAATTAAATACCTATGGATACATTTTCAAGAACCCTAGATGGTCATGCAGACGAATTCTACGAAAGGATCTCGAGCGCGACGAATTAAGGTTTCTAGCGTATTTTTAATACGTTTAAAATCACAACTCGCACCAGAATGCTCCGTTTCTTTCACCGAGTTAGGATTTACTTGATATTTATTTATAAGAATTTTAGAAACAATCGAATTGAGATTTTGAAGTTCGTGGAATATTTTATGATTTTTCGAACTATTAAGTTCGGAGCGAAAATAAAATAATTCCAAAAATTACGGAATTTAGCTCACTAGTAGAACTCGTAATTTAGAACATTTCTACGGATGTCCATTTTTTAAATTGGACAATGGATGTCGAATTAAAAATCAACGAAGGTTAATTAACGGAGTTATTACATAAAATAACGAATCCGGAGCCCCGACGAGTGGGATCGTGCCACGTGTCACTCCCCATCACCCCCACATGCCTCCCACATGTCCATCAATTATTGTAGGTTGAAGTGCGGCGCAAGAGATTGTATTCAGATCAGAAATGAAAGCAACAGCTCATTTCACTTCCTCCCCGCACACCCATTCACCTGCTTCACTGCACCATCTTCATCGCATTGTGCAGACAAATGGAGCAAGAATCGGGCCACGATTTCTAAAGACCAAACAAAGCCCTTGCTTCAAACTTTCTATAGAATCCAGATTCAGTCAATTTGGTTGAGAAACGAAGGAGATACGCTCGCATCTACAGGGACTGTTGGTGCTGCCGACTCCATAATCTGCTTCGTGCCTCCATCTTCACGCACGTTTTTCGGACAGATCGAGCGCGAATCGGCCGACAATTTGTGAACACCAAATCACGATCGTACTTTAGGCTTTCTATAGGATCTGGAGGCAGTCGAGTTGGTTAAGAAACGAGGGAGATACGCCTCCATTTACAGAGGTTGTCGGTAAGCATTTCCGACTCCGTAAATCTACTCCCAGCCCCCTTATTCACGCTCATTTTTCAGACAGATCGGGCGAGAAGAGACCGACGATTTCTAAAGACCGAAGCAAGATCGTGCTTCAAGGTTTCCACGGCCACCGGAATGTCTCCGATCCGTTGAGTATCGAGTGAGATATACCTCCATTTACAGATAGTGTTGGTAAGTTTCTCCGAAACCGTAACCATTGTGGGAACTCCATGTAAACAACGATAAACCCGTGAGTAACCTTTATAATCTTGTTCCTTGTGATGATAGGAAACTTTTTGTAAATCTTGGATCGCCACCCCCC
>JAPKLW010003129.1:36946-50214 GCA_026898455.1 Plectranthus barbatus | reverse complement strand
GAATTATCATGGTTTAATTGTAGATGATTTAATTCATCATGTATTATTAGGAGAAGGAAAATTTTGAGGAAAATAAGGTTTTATTGTGAATTTATATTGCAAAAATATGGAAATTTAGTATATGTATATGTTTATATACATACTACACCTATCATATATGAGGAAGGTTGTATAAATATAGGCTGGAAGTTATATGGTAAGCTTTTACACCTTATGTTATCCTAGAGAGAGAAAAATTGAAGAGCTTTCCCCAACCCAAACCCATTCCCGTCAGACCCATTTCCCGGCCAGATTTCGGCCGCCACCGACTGCCGCCGAGTCAACCGCCACCACCATCGTGTAGTACACTCTTCGGGCTTCAATTTGAGCACAAGTGGGTTTCGAGGGGACGAGTATCGACGGAGTAGTCGAGGTGAGAAGTTTGGGTGTTCACCCTTTAAAATTTTGAGTTTTAATTTTGTAACTCGTTTAACCGGCGATTAAATCAGAATTTGGTTGATTGAGGCATGTTCCTGAAGTTGTAGGGAACATTCGGACACCAAGAGCAGCGAGTTTCACCGCCAGAATCACCATCGCCGCTGTGAAGAAGAGTTTCCGGTGAGCTCTCTCTCTCAACCCCTCATTTCGTGTTTTAATCGGTGTTTTGAGGATAGAATCGTGTTCTAGGAAGCTCGGGGACCCCAAAAATGTATTTACATGTATCATCGGGGTTGAGGGAAGGAGTTTTCATCGCAGTTGCAGGTTTCCGGCAAAACCCGCGAACAAGACGACTCCTGTCGATCGACAGGGATTCTGTCGATTGACATGGAGGCTTGGTCGAGAAGGGTATATCGAGCATCTCTGTCGGTCTTGGTGGAATCGACAGCTTGTGTTGATCGACATAAATCGTGTTGATCGATACAGCTGGTCGAGAGAGGTGTTCCGAAGTGAAGTGTGTCGATCGACACAAAACAATGTCGACCGACACAAGGCAAGTCGACAGGGCTGTGTCGACTGGATGAGCCTGTGTCGATCAAGGGGTGTGTCGACCGACACAGAACCCTGTCGGTCGACACAGAGGCATGAAGAGAAGAGTTAATTTACATGTTATCTAGTTTTAATCCTTTTAGGTCTCGGTTATTTACGATTCAGATATTGTTGACCTAGATCATCCGTTCTGACTCGATTATTCCCATTTACTTGTAGGAAATTGAAAGCGAGGGTCAGTCAGCTCACACTAGCCAGAAGCATCTAACTCTAAGCTAATTATCAGGTGGGAAACTATTTCAGTATTAAAATCAAAAGTGTGTTTTCTCTTTCCAAAATGTGTAAACTGCTTTGTTTAAAATTGAGAACTGCTATGCATGTTTTTGTGCTATTATATATGTCCTTTGTTGAAAGCTAATAACAGAGAGTTATTGATAAGACAAGAACCATGTAATGTTAGTACATGCGCTACTCTTATCAATCGTGAAGGTTAATGCCGGATTTGAAAGTTTGATTGATGTGATGAGATTGAAAGTTTGTGAGAAAGTGAATGACAGAATACGATCGGATCTCGAAGAATGTACCGAGATTGTGCACTGAGATGATAGTAAGATGAATGTTGAATCATTCCTAACTAATCATCGTAACTTAGTAGTGGGCCAGCTTCCAGTTACAATGATGATAACAGATATAATAACATACTTAGTTGCGCATAAAATAAAATATTTTAGATAACACGGTTCTTTTCAATAAAATGCCGTGTCTATCTGTGTGAGTTGCATAGCATGTTTTCTATATAAATGTATGTTTTCGGGCATGTTTTCCATTGGGTACATTAGTACTCAGCCCCTTGTATTATTTCTAAAATACGCAGGTTAAGCAGCATGGATGGCGAGCGGAGGTGTAAACAGAGCAGCCTACATTTTGTAAACTTACAGATCCTGAGATATGCATCTCCATATGCATATCTCCGCCACGCATCACACACGCTGCTACACTCTCTGATCTTTCCTTCCCAGATTTCTGTACCGTTTAAATGCTTAAACTTAAACTCATGACTTGAAGTGTAATTTACTTTTATCTCTGAATCTTATTTTGATAAATGAATCTTCCGCTTATTTACCTATTTGAGTAAGAAATGTTGACAAAACATGAAACATCAATGTAACGCGACCCCAAATTGGGAAGGTCAGTTTGGGGCGTTACAGATGTGGTATCAGAGCTTGGGTTTTGAAGCTTTTAAATAATTTCAAGTATTTTGAAACTTCAAGTCTTAGATGTGTTTAAAATTTTGAAAGTCGGGAGAAATGCTCGCTCATGTTTACACCCTACTCCATCCTGCGCCACCTGAGGTATGTTTAAAAGCTTTACAACTTAAGATTTAAAAGTTTCCCCTGCTTGCAATTTAAGTATGATTTGAATATTCTGGAAACAGTGTAACTGATTTTCCAAAATGTTTTTAAGAAGGGAGATAAGTTGGTATTTCTGGGTGAAACAAGAAAGTTGGGTTGATTCAAATGGATTGATTTTGTGTAAAGCCGGAGTGCTAACACTGATTGTGGTGTGGTGATTTGAGGTGTTGAGTTCAGAAAGTATTTGATTTATGAAAGTTGTACAATTTTGAGAAAGTTTTGTTATTTCCAAAAGGGTTGAAAGTGATTTATATTCGGCACCTATGAGGTGACCCTTTCTAGAAAATGTGAGTTGAGTTTGGTTGTTGGTAAACTTGGAATTTAATGCAAACAGTTAACCTTGGTATTATGGCTATAGATCTGCTAGATGAAATGAGCTGTAGTATAATGATGTAAGAACGAAGGAACTGACTGTTGAACTTAGAACTTGACCTTAGGTTGTGAAATTGAAAATTTCATCGAACTGGAAAAATCCAGTAAATGGTTAAGTGTGCAGAATGCACAAGGAGCCTGGCACGTTAGTCGAGACTCGAGTGAGTGTGTTTTAGCACGAGGATTTGTTAGAGCCCTCGGCATAGTGTATCAGAGGCCGATAGTTGTCCGGAGACACAGAGTTGCGTATTGATGTTATACATGACCTTGGACTGATCGTTTGACGTTGTGGTTATGACAGATGGACCCCAAGACTGCAGCATTTCGTTTTAGGAGTGCCCCACCATTTGAGGAGGACAATTTGTCCAATACACTGCTGGAGTATTGGAACTTCTGGAGACAGGCGAGAGGGCAGGGCATCTCAGATGCAGAGGCTATGGAGAGGACTACGGAGCTCATGCCGTCGAGATGGACTACTCAGACACTGGAGTTAGCTAGAGTTCACCGTAATCAGAAGACAGACACTAGAGGGAGTTTCCAGACCTTTATGGCCGCACTCCTTCAGGAGGCAGTTTTAGCTGAGGGAGCATCGCCAGCGTCTTCGTGGAGTACGCAGGCGTCAGCGACAGGTGAGGTGCCGCAGACGAGGCCTAGACATGCTACATCGTCTATAGCACAGATGGTGGTACCATCCGAGCACCGATCGGGAGGATCTGTTGGTCCTTACTTTGACCCGGTGGGATCTTCTGGGTATGTTGACTACCAGGTAGCATTGCAGCAGTCGTCGCCGCAGTGGACCCCAGCTTTACCGCTGGTACCACCTACGGTACCAGATGCACCCGCATCCACGTCACGCCCGAGGATACGCCCTACACCGAGCACGCCCGTAGCGGCTTATGCGTCGCCCAAGCATGGATTACAGCAGGAAAGAGCGTATGATCCATACGCATGGTGCGATTTTTCCACAGCTTCAGTCCAGTATCCACTGCCGCAGTAGGACCCGACCTTGCCATATGGATGCCAGGATATACCCGCACCACCAGTTTAGCAGCCACAGCAGGATTTGGGAGGACCTAGCGGAGTCCAACCGGTTTATAACTATGGATTTGATAGTGGCGAGATGTGTTCGAGGCAGACTTCTAGCGGTTATGAGGACTTGTTTGGAGGTCATGGGATTGCTTATGGCCAGGGGACGAGGCAGGCACCTATCTGTCTATCCAGCGATACTGAGGGCAGCCGAGGGAGGAGGATGACAGCTCGGGACAGGGGTAAGATGCCGATGAAGAGGGAGGATGACGATGAGGAGGAGGATCCATCCGAGGGATCCATATGAGAGTTGTACGAGCTTATTGCTAGTTGTTCTATTGGGATTGGGAGATCTCATTACTGCTTATTGCACTCTATTTATGATCATGTTCAGGACAGAGACTGAGATTAATTTGCTGCTGAACTTTACTTTTGTTGGAACTTGTATTCTCGGTTGTATCGGATTTGTAACATGTGAGACTGGTTGTAGTATTAATAAAACTTGTATGGAATCATTTGAGATTTTGAATGTGGTGTTGATTGTCTACAAGTTTTGAGTGAGTAATGAATGGATGGCATGATTCCACGATATAATGAATACTATTATGTGGATGTTATGGAATTATTAATTTAGTGTTGTTTTGCATTGAAGATAATGGAGTTTATCGATCAAGGAAGGGGAAGAGGTCGTGGCAGAGGCAGAGGCCGCGGACGAGGTAGAGGAAGAGGTCAAAGAGGTGGAGGGCGTGGGAGAGCTATCCCACAACCGGATTATGAGGAACCACATTGGGAGGAAGTTCCTGCAAACCAGGAATATGAGGAGTTAGAGATTCTAATCTGATGATGAGGATGCTGCAGGACAGCATGGACCAATTCCACCACCTCAAGGGAACATACCAGAAATTCCATCTGTGATGTGGGTGGAAACATTCCGAAAGAAGCACCCACCAACCTTCGACGGGACAGGAGGCCCAGCAGCCGCAGAGGACTGGGTGCGAGAGCTTGAGAAGATCTTCAAGCACATGCGGTGCTCAGAAGAGGAAAAGATCAATTGCATGTCCTATCAACTGAAGGGGAAAGCAGACCGTTGGTGGGAGACGTATGTGAAGTCGGTTGCACCGACAGAGAGAGACCATCTGAGCTGGGACAGGTTTAAGGAGGCCTTGTTTGAAAAGTATGTGCCAAAGCAGTATCGGAAGGAGAAGACGGTAGAATTCTTCTTGTTCGAGCAAGGAAATCTGACAGTAGAGGAGTATGACACCAAGTTTGGGGAGTTACTTCATATGGCTCCGCATCTGGCGGACACGCCACAAAAGATGGCGGAAAAGTTCAGGGATGGTTTGTGCGAGGAGATCCGCACACAGCTGGCAACTATGAAAGGACTGAGTTATCAGGAGTTGTTGAGCAATGGTTTGGACATTGAAGTGTCCAGGAATATGAAGAGGTTGCCCGAGTGGGGAGCACAGGAAGTACAAGCCCCAGCCCCAGTTCAGAAAACGAAATGGGAAGAGCCGCCTAGGCAATTCGTCCAAGGGCAAGGCAGCCAAAAGCGCCAAGATCAGGGCAGACCCCAGAATCTCCAAGGGAGATACGTCAATCAAAACTTCCAAAGGAACAATCCCCAGCCATTTCCGAGGCATGACCAGAGGGATATGGGTCCGCAGCACTGTCAGGCATGCGGGAAGAGACACTTGGGTGATTGCCGACGAGGGGAAGTGAGATGCTTTAACTGCAACGGGCTTGGACACTATGCTCATCAGTGCGCCACACCCCAGGCAAGGGGAGGAAATCGCCCGAACTTCCAGAGGCCGGCAAACCAACAACTGAGGGCCATCAGAGAATATCGCCAGCCGTGGAGAGGAAATGTCAGAAATCGTGGAGGCGGACGACAAGGGTATCAAGCTCCACCCCGGAACCAAGAGGGCAACCAACAGGGTGATGAAGGCCAGCAGAGGAGAGCTCGTGCTTATGCCTTAGACGGTAATCGGGACGATGGCAATCTGGCAGGTATGGGATGCGTTAATGATATACCTGTTATGGTATTATTTGATACAGGAGCATCACATACTTTCATATCATCTGCATGTGTCGAGGCTTTGAAACTTAAGGTAGAGAAGAATAGTCATGTATTGAACGTAGCAATACCTTCAGGAGAAACCACTATTTCTACCTTAGCATGCCGAGACTTGAGAATCAAGCTTGATGTAGCAGAGCTGAATGTGCTAGACATCCACGATGTAGATATAATCCTAGGAATGGATTGGTTGTCAGAGAATAAGGCAATGATCTTATGTTGTGAGAGACGAGTGATCATTCCGCAACAGGGAAAGGAAGAGGCGATTGTGTATGGATTCCAGAGGAGACAGAGAGTGCCGGTAATCTCTGCAATTCAAGCAACTAAGTTGATGCGTAAAGCAGAGAATCAAGCCTTCCTGGTTTATTTAGAAGGAGAAGAAAAACCTGAACTAACGGTGCAAGATGTACCGATTGTAAGGGAATTTGAGGATGTGTTTCCAAAGGAACTCTCAGGATTACCACCGGACAGACAGGTGGAGTTCACCATTGACTTGGAACCGGGTGCGGCACCAATTTCCAAAGCGCCGTACCGCATGGCCCCGAAGGAATTACAAGAAATAAAGGTTCAACTTCAAGAAATGTTGGATATGGGCTATATCCGTCCTAGTGTGTCACCATGGGGTGCACCGATTTTATTTGTGAAGAAAAAGGATGGGTCAATGCGTATGTGCGTTGATTACCGAGAGCTGAACAAAGTGACATTGAAGAACAGATATCCGTTACCGAGAATTTATGACCTTTTCGATCAGCTTAGTAGAGCAAGGGTGTTCTCTAAGATTGATCTCCGATCAGGGTACCATCAACTGAGGATTCGGAAAGAGGATATTCCGAAAATAGCATTTAGGACTAGATACGGACATTATGAATTTGTGGTAATGCCGTTTGGGTTGATAAATGCTCCGGCTGTGTTCATGGATTTGATGAATCGAGTATTCTATCCATACCTTGATGACTTTGTACTGGTATTCATCGACGACATTCTGATATATTCAAAGAGTGAAGTGGAGCATGAGCAACATTTGAGAACAGTGTTGCAAACCTTGAGAGAGGAGAAGTTGTATGCCAAATTCAGCAAGTGTGAGTTTTGGCTGAGGGAAGTGACGTTTTCTGGGTCACATTGTATCGGCCGATGGAATCAAGGTAGATCCAGCCAAGATCCAGACAGTGACGGACTGGAAGTCACCAACTACGCCGAATGAAATTTGCAATTTTCTGGGTCTAGCAGGTTATTAACGGAGATTCATTGAGGGCTTCTCAAAGATTGCGAGGCCGATGACTCAATTATTACAGAAAGGCGTGAAATTTGTTTGGTCTGAAGAATGTGAGGAGAGCTTTCGGAAGCTGAAACAGCTACTAACAACTGCGCCAGTCTTAGCAGTGCTGGAAGCAGATAAAAATTTTGAGGTTTATACCGACACCTCGAAGAATGGGTTAGGTTGTGTATTGATGCAGGACGGTAAGGTAATAGCTTACGCATCAAGGCAGTTAAGGCCGCATGAGGTGAATTACCCGACTCACGATTTGGAGTTAGCAGCCGTAATCCACGCGTTGAAAATCTGGAGACACTATCTCTATGGAGTGAAGTGTGCCATATTCACAGATCACAAGAGTTTGAAGTACTTCTTCGAACAAAAGAACTTGAATATGAGGCAGAGGAGATGGTTAGAACTCGTGAATGACTATGATTTAACTATCAATTATCACCCAGGTAAGGCCAATACAGTAGCAGATGCTTTGAGTCGGAAGGGAGAGGCACAACTAGTCTGCATGCTCACGAGAGAGGACAAGTTAATCAGAGAATTTGAGAAACTTAACCTGGAAGTAATATCACCTTCAGAGAGGAGGGGATGTGATTTAGCAGTTTTGACAGTAGTGCCTGACTTGAGAAAGAAAATTCTTGAGGCACAGAAGGAAGACGCAGAAATTGAGAAATTGCGTCAGAAGCTGAAGGTCAAGCCAGTGGGAGAATACCGTGAAGCACCTGACAGTACCTTGTTATTCCAAGACAGGATTTTAGTGCCAAGCAGTGAAGAGTTAAGGAATGAGATAATGAGTGAGGCACATGATACGCCGTATACCGCTCACCCAGGAAGTACTAAGATGTATCAGGATCTGAAGACTAAATACTGGTGGGATGGTATGAAGAAGGATGTAGCCTTATACGTGGAAAGATGCCTAGTGTGTCAACAAGTTAAGGCGTTACATCAAGGGCCGTACGGTAAGATGCAACCGTTAGACATCCCTGAGTGGAAATGGGAGCATATCACTATGGATTTTGTAACAGGGTTACCAAGGTCACAGAAAGGAAATACGGTGATATGGATTATCATAGATCGTCTAACGAAGAGTGCTCACTTTTTACCAATTAAGGTAAACTGTGGCTCAGATAAGCTAGCACAGATTTATGTCCGAGAAATAGTTAGACTGCATGGAGTGCCAAAATCTATTACATCTGATAGAGATGCGAAGTTCACATCCCGATTTTGGATGAGTCTACAGCAAGAATTGGGGACTCGCCTAAATTTCAGCACGGCGTTTCACCCTCAATCAGATGGTCAGTCTGAACGAACTATACAGACTCTTGAGGACATGCTGAGGACAGTGGTCTTAGACCGAGGAATCAGTTGGGAGCCGATTTTGCCTTTGATTGAGTTTGCCTACAACAATAGTTACCAGGCAACAATCGGAATGGCACCTTATGAGGCCTTGTACGGGAAGAAGTGTCGTTCGCCTCTATATTGGGACGAAGTAGGAGAAAGAAGAGTTATTGGACCGGACGCAGTAAGTGAGATGATTGAAATAGTCCGGCAGATCAGAGAGAGAATCAAGGAAGCACAAAGTAGGCAGAAGTCCTATGCCGACTCAAGGAGGGCTGAATTATATTTTGAAGTGGGAGACAAAGTGTTTCTCAAGGTTTCACCTTCCCAGGGAATAGTGCATTTTGGAGTGAAGGGTAAACTGCGATCGCGCTACGTGGGACCTTATGAGATACTCGAGCGCATTGGTCCAATAGCTTACAGACTCGCACTACCTCCGAGTATGGGAAATATCCACAATGTGTTTCATGTGTCGCAGTTGAGAAAGTACGTCTATGACCCCAGACACGTGATCCGTCAAGAAGAGGTAATTCTGAGTCCGGATTTGAGATACGAAGAGCGACCAGAAGCTATCTTAGACCGCAAGAATCAAGAGCTCAGAAATAAGTCCATTCCGCTCATTAAGGTGCTTTGGAGCCACCATGGGCATGAAGAAGCCACCTGGGAACTGGAAGACAAGATAAAAGAGAAATATCCTGAGCTTTTCGAAGCTTTGTAATTTCGAGGATGAAATTTTTATAAGGGTGAGGGGATGTAATACCCCGCGTATTATTTTGACCTTGCATAATGATTCAAGCTTAATAAAGTGAGCTATTTCCAAATTTTGGTGTATTCGAATTATGAACTCAAATTGAGGATTTAACTAATGGAAGTTTGAAAGGGAATTATTCAAATAAGAGAATTATCATGGTTTAATTGTAGATGATTTAATTCATCATGTATTATGAGGAGAAGGAAGATTTTGAGGAAAATAAGGTTTTATTGTGAATTTATATTGGAAGAATATGGAAATTTAGTATATGTATATGATTATATACATACTACACCTATCATATATGAGGAAGGTTGTATAAATATAGGCTGGAAGTTATATGGTAAGCTTTTACACCTTATGCTATCCTAAAGAGAGAAAAATTGAAGAGCTCTCCCCAACCCAAACCCATTCCCGTCAGACCCATTTCCCGGCCAGATTTCGGCCGCCACCGACTGCTGCCGAGTCAACCGCCACCACCATCGTGTAGTACACTCTTCGGGCTTCAATTTGAGCACAAGTGGGTTTCGAGGGGACGAGTATCGACGGAGAAGTCGAGGTGAGAAGTTTGAGTGTTCACCCTTTAAAATTTTGAGTTTTAATTTTGTAACTCATTTAACCGGCGATTAAATTGGAATTTGGTTGATTGAGGCATGTTCCTGAAGTTGTAGGGAACATTCGGACACCAAGAGCAGCGAGTTTCACCGCCGGAATCACCATCGCTGCCGTGAAGAAGAGTTTCCGGTGAGCTCTCTCTCTCAACCCCTCATTTCGTGTTTTAATTGGTGTTTTGAGGATAGAATCATGTTCTAGGAAGCTTGGGGGCCCCGAAATGTATTTGCATGTATCATCGGGGTTGAGGGAAGGAGTTTTCGTCGCAGTTGCAGGTTTCCGGCGAAACCCGCGATCAAGACGACTCCTGTCAATCGACAGGGATTCTGTCGATCGACATGGAGGCTTGGTCGAGAAGGGTATATCGAGCATATCTGTCGGTCGACAGGAAGTGTGTCGACCGACATTGGGGCTGGTTGAAATGGTGGAATCGACAGCTTGTGTCGATCGATAAATCGTGTCGATCGACATAGCTGGTCGAGAGAGGTGTTCCGAAGTGAAGTCTGTCGATCAACACAAAACAATGTCGACCGACACAAGGCAAGTCGACAGGGCTGTGTCGACTGGATGAGCCTGTGTCGATCAAGAGGTGTGCCGACCGACACAGAACCCTGTCGGTCGACACAGAGGCATGAAGAGAAGAGTCAATTTACATGTTATCTAGTTCTAATCTTTTTAGGTCTCGATTATTTACGATTCAAATATTGTTGACCTAGATCATCCGTTCTGACTCGATTATTCCCATTTACTTGTAGGAAATTGAAAGCGAGGGTCAGTCAGCTCACACTTGCCAGAAGCATCTAACTCTAAGCTAATTATCAAGTGGGAAACTATTTCAGTATTAAAATCAAAAGTGTGTTTTCTCTTTCCAAAATGTGTAAACTGCTTTGTTTAAAATTGTGAACTGCTATGCATGTTTTTGTGCTATTATATTTGTCCTCTGTTGAAAGCTAATAGCAGAGAGTTATTGATAAGACAAGAACCATGTTAGTACATGCGCTACTCTTATCAATCGTGAAGGTTAATGCTAGATGTGAAAGTTTGATTGATGTGATGAGAATGAAAGTTTGTGAGAAAGTGAATGACAGAATACGATTGGATCTCGAAGAATGTACCGAGATTGTGCACTGAGATGATAGTAAGATGAATGTTGAATCATTCCTAACTAATCATCGTAACTTGGAAGTGGGGCCAGCTTCCAGTTACAACTATGATAACAGATATAATAACATACTTAGTTGCGCATAAAATAAAATGTTTTAGATAGCACGGTTCCTTTCAATAAAACCCCTTGTCTATCTGTGTGAGTTGCATAGCATGTTTTCTATATAAATGTATGTTTTCGGGCATGTTTTCCATTGGGTACATTAGTACTCAGCCCCTCGTATTATTTCTAAAATACGCAGGTTAAGCAGCATGGATGGCGAGCGGAGGTGTAAACAGAGCAGCTTATGTTTTGTAAACTTACAGATCCTGAGATATGCATCTCCATATGCATATCTCCGCCACGCATCACACACGCTGCTACACTCTCTGATCTTTTCTTCCCAGATTTGTGTATCGTTTAAATGCTTAAACTTAAACTCATGACTTGAAGTGCAATTTACTTTTATCTCTGAATCTTATTTTGATAAATGAATCTTCCGCTTGTTTACGTATTTGAGTAAGAAATGTTGACAAAACCTGAAACATCAATGTCACGCGACCCCAAATTGGGAATGTCAGTTGGGGGCGTTACAGATTACATATCAAATTAAATATTTTTTAATTATCTTTCAAAAGAGATCCATATGGCATATATTTGGAGTATGAAAACATATCAAGCAATTTAAGAAATAGATGAATCAAATAAAATTTAATGTATCAAGCAATAATATTGTATGTATCAAGCTGAAAATCTTCATGCATAAAGCAATAAAAAATGTGAATAATAAACCTTCTGGTGGAAAATTAATTTATTATAAAAATTATACTACATTAAAAATATTAATGATGGTCTAAACAAGCATTATCAATAATCTATTCAATTATTAAAATATAATTTATCAAACAATAAAATATAATGAATCAATTTGCTATCATATCGGCGATATTCATTCATTCTTATAATAAATTTATATGAATTAATTAACAAAATAGAATATATCAAGCAATAAAATACAGTGAATCAAGCAATGAATTAAGCAATAAAATAAAATGTATCAATTCATAGATAAAAATAAATCAAGCAATAATACAATGTGTATCAAGAAATAAAATATGCACGTTCAAATAATAAACTATAGTGAATGAAACAATGGATGAAAATGATTTATCAAGCAAGATATTATAATGTATCAAAAAATAAAATATCAAGCACTATAATGAAGTGTATCAAGTTTTAAAATACAATGTAACAAATTATAAATTAGTATTTATATAAAATATATTATATCAAGAAAAAAAAGTATAATATATCAAACAATAAAATATGAAGTGTTATGCAATAAAATAATAAATATCACATAATAAAATAAGACGAACCATGTAATGAAATATATAATATTTTTAAAACATATATAGGATAATAAAAGTGAATAATCCCATAAAATAAACAAAAAAAATAGTAGGAAAAAATTAAACGTGAAAAATAAAGTAAGAAAAGAACGAACTAAAATTAGAAAAAAAAAATCCCTTGAAAATAGCAAAAAAAGATATATGAAATAACGAACAAAAGTAATAAGTCAATAATGTCCTTAATGGAGTATAAAATAAATTTAAAATTCAAATAATATAATTCATCATAACCACTCATTTCATTAAATTTAATAGTTAAGATTCATTCTCATTTTTAATATACTTATTTATTATTATATGATCTCATCTATATATATATATATATATATATATTAAATAGCTGGGTAAATTAAACTTGAGTGTTTTAATTTTGTAACTTGTCAATAATTGTGTAAAACTTGAACTTTCATTTAACAAATTAATATCTAAAATTTGAAACGTTGAACAATTATATCGTTTAGATCGACTAAGCTTTAATTACAAACAAGTTCATTTAAAATCCCACATAAAATAATTCATCATCGTTTTAATATCTGAATAAAAATGCGATAACAAAATATAGTCATGGAAGTGAAAAACAACATTGTCGGCTAAAACAAACGGCTGGTGTGGATTTATTCGAATTATAATGAAGTAAAAACAGCATTACCTACCCAATTATTTCTTTAATGTAAAGATCGTCATCTAAAATTAATTTATTGCTATTATTATAAGTTATAACCTTAGTTTTGGCTCCTTCAATTTATGTAGCAAATGGAGTTTACGAAAACAATCCAACTAATCCAATACATGCGACACAACAAAAGTAAAAGTAGTGTTACAATACAGATTATTTAATAAGTGAGTTACTTGTTGATAGACCAATAATATTTGCCTCAATGAATAATGTATTATTGAGTC
>JAPKLW010003129.1:0-36936 GCA_026898455.1 Plectranthus barbatus | reverse complement strand
ACAATTTAGAGATATACAAATATATGAAAAGATCTAAGAAGATATGGATGTATCTATTCTAATACTTGTAATTAAATGTCGCAAATCCGAATATTGAGTCACACATAAATCCAATTTGATTTTGCGAGCCAAAATTAATTAACTGCTAACCTAATTAAAAATATCATTTTAATAAATGAAGGGTGGAATATGTGAGGTGACAAAACCGAAACGCCAACGATTATATTCAATATATAATATATATTGAATTAGTGTTGTGAATAATTAATTAATTATGTTACATTTTAATTCGTTTTCATACTCTATTTCCTCTTGAAGCAAAAACGAACTCCCAACAAACCATCCATTGTTTCTTGATTTCGCAACAAAAACCAAACACAGACAGCCCCATCTCAACTGCTTGCTGCTCCTTCCTTTCATTGCTCCACACTCCACTCCTCTCCTCTCTCTTCATCTCGATCATTGTTTAGAGAGAGAGAGAGAGAGAGGAGGCTTAATTCTGTGCTGTGTGAGGATGAGGTTTTTGCATGGAACAAGAAACTACAGGAATCAAGAGAAAGGATTCTGCTACAGATATCTGAAATGGCTTCTTTGGTTTTCCATTTCCTTCTATTTCTTCTCCTCTTTTCTCATCACTCGCCACAAGCCCACCTCTTCCTCCATTTCAAGAACCACCGTCTCCCACACTAAACCATCTCACGCTCTCATCGAAGAATCATTCAACTCCTCCCTCGACAAAACTCACCACCCCAACGGAATCAAATTATTCGTCTACGAACTGCCGTCCAAATACAACGCCGACTGGCTATCGAGCGACCGCTGCAGCAGCCATTTATTCGCGGCGGAGGTGGCCATCCACCGAGCGTTGCTGACGAGCGAGTTCAGGACGTTCGATCCATGGAAGGCTGACTTCTTCTTCGTCCCGGTCTATGTTTCTTGCAACTTCAGCACCGTTAATGGCTTCCCCGCCATCGGCCATGCCCGCTCTCTCATCGCCGCCGCCATCGGTCTCGTTTCGTCGCAGCTTCCGTTTTGGAACCACAGCCGCGGCGCCGATCACGTTTTCGTGGCGTCCCATGATTTCGGTTCTTGCTTTCACACATTGGTATGATTGTTTTTTTCTGCGTTGTTTATCTGATAGTATGTTTTTTCTTGATTGATGATTGATTTTCCGATGATTTTTGTAGGAAGATGTTGCGATTGCCGACGGAGTGCCGAAGTTTTTGAAGAACTCGATTGTTTTGCAAACATTTGGGGTGAAATACAATCATCCATGCCAGGATGTGGAGCATGTGGTGATTCCGCCGTATGTATCGCCGGAAAGTATACGGTCCACCCTGAAGAAGTCTCCGATAACCGGCCGCCGCGACATCTTCGCTTTCTTCAGGGGTAAAATGGAACTCAACCCCAAGAATGTCAGCGGTCGTTTCTACAGCAAGTAATAATTCATATTTAATTAATTAATTAATTAATTATTTCGGTAATTTGTTGATTATACTTAATTTAATTGAAACCATTTTTTTAATTGCAGGCAGGTGAGGACTGCAATATGGCGGAGATACGGCGAAGACCGGCGGTTCTACCTGCGGAGGGAGCGATTCGCCGGCTACCAATCGGAGATTGTGCGGTCAAAGTTTTGTTTGTGCCCATTGGGGTGGGCCCCATGGAGTCCGAGGCTGGTGGAGTCGGTGGCTCTGGGGTGCGTTCCGGTCATCATCGCCGACGGAATCCGATTGCCCTTCCCCACCGCCGTGCCGTGGGCGGATATATCACTGAGCGTGGCGGAGAATGCCGTTGACAGGCTGGGGGATATTCTTGAACACGTGGCGGCGACCAACCTCACTGCGATACAAAGGAACCTGCGGGACCCGGCGGTTAGGAGGGCCCTACTTTTCAATGTCCCAATTTTGGAAGGGGATGCCACGTGGCAGGTGGTGGAGTCCCTCTCCAGGAGAATGGATAGGTCCCACAGGAGTCAGGGGATTCTATTCAAATGACTTAAGACCACGTGGCAGATGGGAATTGGTGGAGATGCCAGCAGAGTTTCGAGATCTGTTTGTAGTGGGAGACAGCAGGGATTTATTGGATTGCTCAGAGACAAAATTATGTATGTATTTGGCAGTATTATGCTGGTGGATCTGCTGACGTGGCGATGCCTTATTGGTTATCCATGAGGTTGGGTTAATTCACTTGTACATAGACGTACAATCTGTTGATTTTGTGTATATATTTTTGACAAGAAAATAACAACACTATATGTTTTTCATTCAGCTACAATATTTACATATGTTTGGTCATATAATTCTTGATTTTGCGAAGTATTCTTTAGCATTCCAATATAACAACTAGGATGTAAATTATAATGATTTCAAGAAATCTTGATTTACAATAATGTTATCCAATTTTAGTTGATATTTGATTGTTGAGATTGATAATCTTAGACTATGTTTATCAGCAACCGGCTAAACTACCCGACCATCCAATCTTTTTAATATTTTATTAATTTCTCTTACTTTCACATCACTCCAACCCAACCATAATATTTTGTCAAGTTTATCCATGAATATCCAACCATCTCCAATCATTATATATATATATATATATATATATATATATATATATATATATATATAATTATTTATTAGAATTTACTTATTTATTTTTCAATAAAAATAAAACAAGTAATTTAAAATATCTATAACTTATAAAACGATTATTAAAATAAAATTGACATAAATTACATAAAAACTATTACTAGGAAATAAAATTACATTACATAAAATATGACAATAATAGAAATACAATTTAACAAACAAAATAAATAAATACCTTATCAAAATTTAACAAATATTTTATTACTACAAACATTGCGTTTTAAAAATGAGAAGACATAAAAATAATATAATTAGAGAATAGTATATATATATATATATATATTTATATCAATATTAGTCTATTTGTCTAGAATAAAAAATTATAAATTTTGGTATAAATTTTATTTATGTACATTTTATTATTTAAAAGATATAATAATTTTAGTAATATATTTATATAAAATTAAGTCATAAATATCATTATTTAATTAGTTCATGATTAAATAATGAAACATGTGGGATCCACACATTTTCAAAATGAAGGAATTTTTTTTTTTTGGAAAAATGTATCAAGAGACTTATGACAACATGATTGCTGTTAATTTGTGGTCTTATTGTTAAGATTTATGAGTTTTAATTCAATTTTCGGTTGATAAATATTGATGAGTCATGAGAGTATACTATGAGTAGCTTAAAATTTATTATAATTGTTACTAAAATTAATAAAATTTAATAGTTTTGTAGGTGACGGAGCACAATTTAAGAGTATGTGATCGTGATGTGGCTTGGTGTGTTTTATTGGGCAAATTTGCCCTCCACAATATGAAATAAAAATACCTCTCCATTTCACGTTATTAGTCTCATTTGCTTTTGACATAGTTACTAATATTTGTGAGTGTAGTAGTATTAATATTTTATTATTTTGAGAAATTTTTTATTTTAAGAAATTAGACTAATTCCGCAGGACAGACAAAAATAAAAAATAAGACTAATGAGGAACAATGAAGTATTAAATTAAAAGGCCATGCAATATAAGCGCCCACAAGTGAAAAAAAGGGTTATTTCAAAAGAATAATAGTAATTTTAAAAAAAAAAGAAATAAAAAGGCTACGCAATTAAATGGTTCATCGCAATCTAATCTTCAATTCACTTTATTGGGACATTTTCCTAGATGAATTTAGATGTCTCCGAATGTTTGCATGTTCGATCAAGATGGATTTTGGTATTGAATGTGTTGAAACTCTTGCTTGTTTTTGTGGGACTCTCCTTGTTCGGAATTTTCGTATAGAAATAAATTAATATTAAAATTGATAACAAGGTTATTTACGCCAAACTTTAACTCCGTGCCGTTCCAATAATTAAAGTAGGCATTTTTGACATTTTCAAGCTTCTACATATTTTGAAGCAATCTCCTACCAATGAGTCTACATGACTTTTAATAATGATACTTATTATTTGTCTAATCGTGGTTGAACCTCAACACAAACTCAATATGTTAGAAAATTTGTTAGGAATTTTTTTATGTTATTATATTTTGGTGGATCAAAGTATGTAAAAATTATCTTAAATAGTTTTAATATAGTCGAAAAATATAAAGTCCTGTATTTAATCTATATCGAGTTGTAAGCTGGAGCTAATCTGAAGACCAAACTGGCTAATCAGTCCGAAATGCGCAAAGACTCAATAGACTAAGGTTCGCGCCGTACTTGCAAGTCTTGAAGAATGTGAGTCTGACTGATGAGTTTGGAGTCCAACAAGTATGGGTTCAACCAATATGATCATACCTAGTACACCAAACTTACCAGCATAAGAACCAAGCGTATACTGAAGGATGACGTCATCAACATGGATTTCTAAGTCTTAGTCTCAGCACAAAGGTGTAAAATTATTCATGTGATTTTCTATTAAATCAATAAAAAAGAAAACTTATATGATCTTGAAATCAATGATTCTCACAAATTAATTGCATACCTTTCTCCATCGTAGAATTAAGAATTGCAGATTACTAGTGTTTCTCTTCCTTGACTTCTGTTCTTTTCTCCCACGTTCGTGATGGCGGTTAGAGTTTGAGAGAAAACTATTATGTCAGGAATTGATGACCTAATCCCTATTTATAGGGTTAATATATATCCCACATAAAATTGATATTTCTATCAAATATCAATTAATATCAAATCTACTCCAGATATCCCATATATTATTTAGACTTATCCAGTCAATAATTTATTTATCTATTAATCCATAATAAATATATCACACACATGGGACATATCTTACATTCTCCCACTTGTCACATGTGACATTACATTATCATTATGGATAAAAGTAAATTATACTTTCATTATGCGCATTGATAAGTCTAAATTTTCATTCATTGGGTCCATCATAATATCATTATTAAAGGTAGATAACTAAATCGAGTCATGGCGGTTGTATGTCACACCATCGGCATAGTCCCTTCCACGTACCACAATATAGTCACATCTTTAACATGAACATTCATTTGAAGTATACATTCAGTCCAATATAATGTCTTTATTCAAGACGATACCCGTTTACATTTATCTATTATAATTATGCATGCAAATAGAAACAGGTAATCAGAAACATATCATAAATGAGCTCAGAGTATCAATACATACTATCATCAATAATGCCCATACTTTCAACATGTTCAATAAATGTTTTGGGCGGCAATCCTTTCGTCAAAGAATCTGCTATCATAAGATTTGTGCTAATATGTTATATTGACACTCATTGTTTCTGAACTTCTTCCTTCACGACAAGTTACTTTAATTTCATAAGTTTAGCACCTTTAGAGTACTTGTCGTTTTAGAGAAGAAAACTGCTACGGAGTTATCACATTACAATTTCAGCGGCTTAGCCATACTGTCAACAATTCCAAGCCCTGAAATAAAGTTTCGCAGCCAATTCGCCTGTATTGTAGCCTCAAAACATGCTACAAATTCAGCTTCAATCATAAGTGCAACAATAATTGATTGTTTTATTTATCTCAGAATTATCTTCGTTCAAGATGGTGTGGTCCTTTTGAAGTAGCAAAGAAGATTGGTCAAGGTACATTTGAATTGATTTCAAAAGATGGGAGTACATTTGTTGTAAATGGTGAAAGAATCAAGCACTACTACTCCCCAACGCAAATTAAGGAGGTGGAATCAATCTCTTTTGCAAAACCATAATAACGAGGTATCGTCGGGCCAGCGATGTTAAACATCGGCGCTTGTTGGGAGGTAACCCAATATTTGTTTAGTTTGATTTCATGATTTTCATACTTTATATTGTTGTTTAAGTCTAAAATATATATTGAAGTATTAGAAATATTTTTTGTAGTGATAATACTTGTAGGGAGTTGAAACTTACCATACATAGAATTTTTTTTGAAATTTTCGAACTTGAAGCAGCCCCCGCCGCGTGCAACGACAGAGAGCTCGAAGAACACCAAATTACCGTGGTTCAGCCGCGGTCGGAGCCAAAGTCCGCATCTCGTGGTGCATTCGGAAGACAGCAGCCGCGGCCCGGGAGGAGCAGGAGGACCGGACGCGTATGGCGACAGAGGCTCTGAAAATAGGCCAATTGTCGCGGCCCCCGGTGCAGACCGCGTCTCGGTAGGAAAAAATAGGCAGCTCGCCGAGGTTCTCGGTGGCGGTCTGGTAAGTCAACCGCGGCCCTACGGAATTGGGGGTAAAAATCGAATTTCTTCCCATATTTCTTATTCTCTCCAACTTTCAACATCAAAATTCCCCAAAACCCTTATTTCTTCCCCAATCCTTATAATCTAATTACTCACTCCACACTTGTGCACTTGATAAATCGATTTCATATTTGAATTACCCACATCAAGAGCTTCATTTTGATCCGAATAGTTTAAGTTGTTGTGGAGATTTGTTCAAATCCTCAATTTGTGTTCTTGCCTCTAAAATTCATCCAACTCAAGGTATGCATTCTTAACTTGCACTCAATTTTGATTTTTAGGAATTAGAGTGATTCATGGATTAAATGTTGGTAATTTGAGTAGAGTTAAGCATGCAATATTCTTGATTGGTTGAATAAATGTTGTTTTGAATGAGAAAAAATGGTTATTTGTGTACAAGAATGTGTCATGAAGGAGTAAATGGTTTATTTATTGAAATTGGGGATATAATGTTTTGCTCATGAATTGATAAATAACCATGGTTTTATATAGTTAATGTGATTGGATGAATGAAAGATTTTGGGTTTAATGAACATAATGGGGATGTATGTTAGGGGTACATATATTTTTGCACAAATTAAGATTGTAAAAGGAACTTATCCTTTGAATTTGCTTTGTGTAGATATTGATATGGCCGGAGGGAAAAGGAAAAAAGAGTAAAAAGGGAGGGAGCAGTAGTACACCAGCTGCAGAGCCTGTCTATACACGAGAGGATCCTGAGTGGCATGGTTTTGTGATCGAGGACACAGAATTGAGGTTAAGGTTTAAGTTAATGCGCGATAATCCTATTCGTTCCACTAAATTTGCAGACTTAGAAGCAATTAAACCACTTGGAATAGCCGAGAATGTCACCCAATTGCTGAACAACATGGGATGGCTTAGTGCTTTGACAACTGTCAAACCAACATATCCAAAATTGGTGCTGGAGATGATGGGTACATTGCAGATAACTCAAAAGGGAAAACACGCTCAACCATTGGAAATCCAATTTTCTTTGGAAAATTGGACTCATGTTATGACTATTGCCGAGGTAAATAGAATCTTTGACACTCCCAACACGGGTCTTTACAAGGAAAACCCGATTCAGGAAATGTGGGAAGCCATTACCGAGCCTAGATTTCACCCATATGACTCAAAAACTTCAAAGGCGACCATGATTCGGAATCCGGTGTTTCGATATATTCAGAGGGTGATGGCTTCAACTCTGTTATCTCGACATGAAAATACAGGAGTCCAGACACTGGAGATCTTCATTCTGGAAGCAATGGTATCTGGAACTGTCATGAATTTTGGATCACTGTTGATGGCTCAGGTGTTGAGTCAAGCAAATAAGTACCAAGGAGACATTACCATTGGAGGATGTTTACCCCAATTATGGAAGATTTGGGTATCGACTTGACAAAATATGTGGAAGCTACAGAAGCTAATACGATCTCTAAACCGATTTTGGTATCAATGAGATCAATTCATGTGTCACCACCACATTACATCTTCCAGCAGCGAAGTGGGGATCATTTCCCTTTACCATGTCCTTCTTTGACCTACGTTAGCCATTTTGAGACGAAGGGTAATTGGCTCATGAATCCACCTGCTCACCTTACATGGCGTCGCCGGTCTGGACTTCCTCCAATGCTGATTGGAGTACTACTTTTTGGAGATACACCTATGGAGCAAGCACCACCTCGGTCATCCCCACCTCCCGACACTCCTACATATGAGCAGCACGTGGAGCAAGATGTCGGCACTTCTACGGCAGGAGAAAGACGGCGCACTTGCGAGACTACATCTGATGATCGAGTAGCTAGTCTTGATGCGAGGTTTTCTATTTAGGAGCCACATCTTCAGGTGATGAGGGGAGATCTGGCTGCATCCCGGTTAGGCACTGAGAGTGTTGATACTCGATTGGGGAGGCTTGAGACATGGACACAGAATGTGGACAGGCGGATGGATAGGATTGACCAGAATGTTCGAGATTTGATGACCACCCAAGATAACATGCAGTCTCGACATGAAGATATTTATGATTTGCTGCAGCGGTTCGAGGCCTACCAGATTCAACAAGGTCATCATTGGCCAGACCCGCCATCTTGAGGATTATCAGTGGAGTTTTCTTATGTTTAAACCTAACCACACCCCCTACTTCAAGCTTAGAACAAAGAAATGAGCGAAGTTTGAAGTAAAAAGTTAGGTTTAAACATATTTTGATGAGTATGGTTAAGTTTAGTTATGTAGTTTTTGCTATTTTGATGTTTGAAGTATTTTGAACAATAGAATGCTTTAGTTGGTGAACTTATGCTTTTATTCACTAGAAGTTAATGATTAAATGCCAATGATGAAAGTGAAAAAGTGTTAAAAATTTGGGTAGTCGATGAAATTGGTTGATTGATTTGCATAACTTGATGTCTTGAATAGTTAATTTCCGAGTTGAGTAACTATTTTTGTGAGCTTTTGAGCCTATATATATCGCACTCAATAGTATTTTGTTCTTGTGGGTACCATGCTTGCCTTGTTTGTCTAGAACTTGCATTTTATCTTACCTAAAATCATAAGAATTGCTTGAAGATGAAAATGATTAGAGGCAATCTTTTTGGAAGCCACACTTATACCCAAACTTTGGTACCATGAGTTTCATTGACCCTTTGTATCCCCTATTTGAGCTTGTTGAACTTTTATTCATAACCAGATGAGAGGAGGATATAAGGATGCTATTTTAAGGGTATCATTTTAGGTTTATGATGAGAAAAGAAATTTTTATATAAACAAAAGTTGAAGTTTGGGGGTGTGAGAGAAAAAAAATTGAATCTCTTGTTGTTGAATTGAAAAGTTGAAGAAATAGAAGAAATAAATCCCTTTTGTGTTACCAAAAAATAAGAGATGATAAATTTGATGTTTGACAAAAGAGCAAATAAGATAAGGCACTAAAGGGATAAATCTTGTTTTGATTTTGGGAGATTCATAATGTTGGCTTTTTAGTGTTGATGAGAATTATAAGGATTGTGAGATGGATTGAGGTGGAAGATGACTTGATATATCATACTGGTGATTTGTTTGATGGATAGTGGAAACTTAGATTGATTGAGAGTAGCTAACTCAAGCTATTTGAGTTTTGTCACTTTAGCCATATTTCCCTACCTCAAAACCCAAGCCTACATTTCAACCAAAACAAAGTCCTCTTTGATTCTTCTTATAGCAATTCTAAATGATGGAAGGTTTAGATTTCTTGCAAGCATATGGTCAATAACTTGTGCATGACATTGGTTTTTGAGTGTATATATTGAACCCTGTAAATAAATTGAGTGAAGAGTGTTATTTCGATATGGGAGAACCTTTTCTACTTAACTCGGGATTAATTGTGATGGATTATCTTGTAATGTTTTGAGATCATCGTATGTTCATTATACCTTGTTGGTTTTGGCTGAGGCATTTTGAATCATTGAATGTAGAAAAACTCATGCTTATACCTTGTTTAATTGTTCTTGTTCGGGACGAAAAAGGATTTAAGTTTGGGGGTGTTGATAAGCATTAGTTTTCCATGCTAATTCATGCTATTTTAGGTGGTTAGTTTAGTATTTTAATTCATAGTTAGCTTGATTTTTATTAATATTGCAGATATTACTAATCTTTTGTTTAGCTGCGTATTTTGTTATTAGGATAGAGAATCAAGCTCGGACGATGATGGTTGGAAGTTTTTGTCAAAGGTCCGGAGTTGGAAAGATGAATCAAGTTGGAATGGAAATGATTTGATCATGGGATAAAGGAAAATACTCCAAGATAGCTAAAGATGAAGTGTTGGAACCAAAAACCGGTGCAGACCGCGTGCGGCGACAGAGAGAAAGAACGAAGGCCTTTTGCCGCGGGCGGCGACAGAGGAGCCTCCAGAAGGCATTTTGCCGCGGTCTGGGCCGCGGCTGGGTTGACCGTGGCTCGCACGGTTTGGTCGTGGTTGGGAAAAACAGGGGCGGAAATGAAATGTTTGAGGCTATTTTGTGATATTTTAAACTAGGATGATGATGTTTTGTATATAGGGTGCTCAAATTAAGAAACCAACCCATCCCCTCTCATTATCTCTCAATTTCCTAAGTGTGAAGAAAGCTGGAGCTGAGGAGAGAAGAAAAAGAAGAACAAAAATAGGGGAAGAAAAGTTTGGATTTTGGATGCAAGATTTAGCAAGTGTTTATAATAGAACCAACGATCCGATGCCGAAAACTTTACGAGCTTGATTTCTTCTATCTAAATCCTTATTTTTATTATATTTTCTATGGTTGATTTGTTGTTCTTTTTGTTTATCATGAACTAAATTATCAATGGGCTAGAGTTGTGTGATTGGTGATGAGATTCTTGTCTATATTAGTTTGCGTGTGAATATAATTCCTAATATATGTTCATTGATCATGTTGATGTGTATCTCGCATGTGTTTAGGATAAGATCCTTGTATATGTATGTTATGACTCATTTTATATCTAATCCAAGTAAATAGAGTTGTAAATCTTTGGTTGATCAATGAATGTTAAGCATCACAATCACATCAATTGGATACTTAGTAGAGGTTGAGTACTAATCACTTAATTCCATTCAAATGAGCCATCTTACTCACTTGTTTGTGTGCATGATTGTTCTACACCAAGACTTCATGGTTCTTTAGAACTCATCCTTCATGTTTAGGAATAAAATTTGATTATTCACACAAACTTGATAAAGATTGGAATCTCCCATGTCAACACACAACTCAATAGCCCATGTTTCTTCTCAATTAAAGAAATCTTAGTTAAGTTGAAGTTTATATTAATTAAGTCTTGTTTAGTTAATCACAATCAAATCCAAATGAATGGTTGCTTAGATAATAAAGTAAAATGAAACTAGTACTTTGGTTTGAATCATGTTTTTAGTCTCTGTGGATACGATACTTGTGCTCATCAAATTGCTACATATGATCCGTACACTTGCGGTATTTCACATATCAATATTTTGGTGATCAAGTTTTTGGCGCCGTTGCCGGGGACTAATGTTGATTTAGACTAGATATTAGTAAAGTGGAACTACTATTACTCTTTGCTTTTTATTGTTTTATTTGTTTTTGTCAAGTAAGAATTGGTGGTTGAATTAGTTTTTGGCTTGTGTTTTACAGGTGGTATATGTCCACTAGGTCCAAGGGATTGGTTCTAGACCCTGTAAACCCAGAAATCGAAGCTACTTGTAGACGCTGGAACAGTCAAAGAAAAAGACAGCAAAAAGCAAAAATGGCAGAAAACAATCAACCAAATCAAAAAGCCATTGTAGAGGAGTTGAGGTTGCAAGTTCAAACTCTAGTCGGGATAGTGTTGCGACAACAAGAGGAACGTGAAAGAAATGAGCAGGAAAAAGAAAGGCCGATTCAAGAGATGTTCCATCCAATGGACCACTATCAAGCTGGGTTTGGAGTTGGAGTGAATGCAAACAATTTTGAAATCAAGCCGGGGCTAGTGCAAATGGCCTAACAGAACATGTTTGGAGGTGGATCGACGGAAGATCCCAATGCTCACCTTATGAATTTCTTGGATGTCTGTGATATAATCAAGATCAACGGAGTGTCGGAAGATGCAATTCGGCTAAGATTATTCTCTTTTACTTTAAGAGATGGGGCTAAATTGTGGTTAATGTCTTTGGATAGGTCTTCTATTCGAACTTGGGACGATCTCATGTCTAAGTTCTTATACAAGTACTTCCCTCCAAGTAAGACTATTAAGCATTAAAGTGAAATCACTCAATTCATGCAACTTAGTGATGAAAATCTATATGAAGCATGGGAGAGGTATAGGAATTTGTTGAGAAGATGTCCAAGACATGGGTTCACCGAGGAACAACAAGTATGTCAATTCTACCGGGGACTCAATTCTACCACAAAAGCTCTTGTGGATGCATCGGCAGGTGGTGCAATTCTCAATCGAGGTGCAAAAGAAGCATTGAGGATCTTGGAAGAGATGACTATGAATAGTTATCAATGGCCCATTGATAGACAAACCTTGAAGAAAATGGCTCAAGTGGAGACACAAGGTCAATTAGATGTTAAAGCTGAACTTGCCAAGTTAACTCAACAAGTGGCTTTAGCTCTTGCACCAAGGCAGGAGGTTCCAAGGTTGATGGGAAGATAACAACTAGCCTTGACAAATGGGCAAAACCAAGGAGGAGAGTTGTTACCTTTGATGAATGTTGCTCATGAGGAAACACTTCAAATGATACAATTCGAACCGATAGTGGAGCTACCGGAGGATGTACAATATGTGAATCAATATGTAGCTGAAATAGCCAAAGCACAAACAAGCCATATTTCCCCTACAACAATCAAGGAAGAGGTGTTTACAACCAAGGAGCAAATCAAAGATACAACAATCAAATGGTGAATCAAAGGTACAACAATCAAGGAGGAGGAGCCAATTATTTTCAAAATAATCGAAATCATCCAAATTTCTCTTATGCTAACCCACACAATGCACTTACTCCACCCCCGAGATTCACGGTATCTAATGGTGAGATTGTGGAGCCAAAGAAGCCTACATTGGAAGAGATGTTGCAAGGGTTCATGAAGAGCCAAAATACAAGGGTGGAGAAGCTTGAGAATGAGGTAGGAGCAATAAGGAAGCATATGAAGATGATGGAGACGCATATTGGGCAATTGGCAAGTTCTTCCGATCCTCAACCAAATCAGGGAAAGTTTCCAAGCAAGACGGAGGTAAATCCTAAAGACCAATGTCATGCTATTACTTTGAGAAGTGGGTCAAGCTATGAGGGACCCAAAATTCTAAGTGAAGAGGATAATGAAGAAGCAAAAGAGAAGGATGATCAAGGAGTAGATTTGGAGAGAACTTCTAGCAATCCTTAGGTATCTCCTAAACCAAATTAAGATTATAAATTCTTACTTCTGCCTGACAACCCCAAACATGCAGGTGTCTTAAACTGGGTTTCCTGCCAGTCCACAGTTCAAAAGGAGTCTTAGGAACTGCTTTGCTAGGAACCCTATTCAACAAATACATGGAAGTTTTCAAACAGTACATCCACAAAGATAAAGGGTAAATTTGAATTACTTAACATACTCCTAACCATATCCATTAAAGTTCTATTACGCTTTTCTGATACACCATTTTGTTGTGGTGTACCTGGCATTGTATACTATGCACAAATACCATGCTTCTGGAGGAGTATTGCAAATGGACCTGGGTGTTGCCCAGTTTCATCATATCTTCCGTAGTACTCACCACCTCTATCAGACCTGATGACTTTAACCTTTTCGTCTAATTGCCTTTCTACTTCATTCAAGTAGATTTCCAAGGCATCTACTGCTTGTGACTTTTCATGCAATAGATAGACATAGCCATAACGTGAATAGTCATCGATAAAGGTAATAAAATACTTTTGCTTTCCGAGTAATTGAACATCAAAAGTTCCAAATATATCAGTATGCACAATTTTAAGAAGCTGAGTGCTTCTTGTGACTCCTTTCTTTGTGTGTTTTGTTTGTTTTCCTTTAATACAATCCACACAAATATTCAGGTCCGTAAAATCTAGATCAGGAAGGACTTCATTCTTTACAAGTCTTTCCATTCTTTCTCTAGAAAATATGACCCAAATGCTTATGCCACAATAAAGCAGAACTTTAATTCACTAAACCACGTTTAGCGATAACATTATGATGCAGAGTTAAAACAGTTTCAGAATACAATCCATCCAATTTCAGTTTATATAAACCATCACATAGAATACCAGTACCAATGAGATGATTATGCTTAAATAAACTGAAACATCCCTTTACCAAAATTGAAAGAGTATCCAGTAACATCAAGTTTAGATAATGAAACCAAATTCCTAGATAAACTAGGTACATAAAGAGTTTCCAATAAATCTAAATTATGTCCAGTGTCAAGGATTAAACGATAAGTCCCGACCGCTTCCACTGGAGCTTTCATTCGATTCCCCGTGAAGAAGAACTTCTCGTTCGGACTTATGGTTTGGATTGTAAAGAATCTCTGCATCGTATTAGAAACATGAGTAATACATCCAGAATCAATCCACCAAGTATTATGTGGAACTTCACTTAAATTTGATTCAAAACATACATAAGCATTAAGCTTACCTTTCCTTTCGAACCAAGCCTTACGTTTCGGACAATCCTTTTGGATATGTCCAGGCTTTCCACAGAAGTGACAGTTATGAGTTTTGATTCTTTCTTCTGGATCTTACTACCTCATTGACCTTTAATGGCTTCTTATCCTTATCATGTTTCTTCATGAATTTCTTTCCAGCTCCTTGATTACCTTGGTGGCTCACATAATGGACTGAATGACTTCCCAAATTCTTAAGTCTCGTTTCCTCTTGCATCAACATACTGTGCAGTTCATGCACATTCCATTTATCTTTCATGGTATTATAGCTCATTTGAAATGGGCCATATTCAGTTGGTAACGAGTTAATGATAAACTGTACTAGGAAGTTATCATCCACAGCCATTCCCAAGGTCTTAAGCCTTGCTGCAATGTTTGTCATTTCAATGACATGTTCATGCATAGTACGTGAACCATCAAACTTCATGGTGGTCAATGTACTCATTAATGTCCTAGCAAGAGACTTATTAGCTGTTTGAGGCGCTCTCCCACAAACTTCATAAATTCTTTAGCACTTTCAGTTTTAGAGAGAGATGTCTTAATACTGTCTTAAGCTCAGTCTGTTAGACCTTTCCCAACTTTTAAAATAGACTTTCTCTTCATCGCTGCTAGCATCAGTAATAGCAGCGGGCTTCTCTTCCATAATGGCAAGGTCAAGATCCATCACACCAAGATGAAATTGAACTTGCTCACTCCAATCAGAGAAGTTAAGCCCATTAAAAATTGGAACATGAAAACTTAAATTATTGGGAACAAATGTTGCATAATAAAATCAATTAAACATAAGTTTTGAGACATAAAACGCATGTTAAATAAACAATCCACTTAAATAACAATTCATGTATATTGGTGATCTCCTTTGGGCGATACACCAACACACAACAATTCACACATAATGATGCTAATTATTTAAACCATTATTTGACAATACAACGAGTATTAATTGAGTTTATTTACTATTTTTGAATATATAAATAAATCAACAGTGCAAGTCAATTGCCCACTATTATATTCATTATTATAAAGATAAACAATCAACATTTGGGCGATCCATAACTGTCTTATAACAACGAATTTCAATATACCCATAATCTAATACATTAATTAGCATCCATCATTCTATGGGTAATTGAATAAATAATTTATAATCAAATAATCATACAAGTTTGACCACTTTGGTGATTAACAAACTTTCTCAATATTTGATATTGTATATTCATCATTCTTGATACGAAGCATTATATTATTCATTAAACTTAATAATGAATAATTAAACCGTTAAGCATTCATCCACTCTTTGAATGCATTTTCAATTAGGACAAAATCAATCACAATTAAGGAATGAAACATACGAGACATAATTTGGCATATTTAATCAACGAAACACCTCCAACGAAATAATAGAGAATTAATTTCGTTAATGGGCAAACTTACAATCCATCAAATTTGAATTCTCGACCATAAATTATTTTGATGAGTTTCAGCCAAAATTGAGCAGTTCAATTTGGAGAATTGTCAACCGTATGTTCATTACAATTATGAGTGGAAAAAATAATGAAGTCATATTCGCATAATTAATTCAATCAACATGAAACAAATTCTTGCTATCCATCTTTATGTGTACTTCCACGGTGATTCAATTTCCAATTCATAAACGCCCTTTGCAAAATTCAATAACGGCGCAGTGAAAATAAAACAACTACGAACAAAAATTCAAAATAATTTTCATAATCCGATTCAAAATGAAAACGCAGCGGAACAATTATTTTAATTTAATTCACCGAATGATTTATGGAAAACCATTCAATTTCATAACACATGCTCTGATACCACATGTAAAATTACTCATGTGGTTTTCTATTAAATCAATAAAATAGAATACTTGTAGGATCTTGAAATCAATGATTCTCACAAATTAATTGCGTACCTTTCTCCATCGTAGAATTAAGAATTGCAGAAGACTAGTGTTTCTCTTCTTTGACTTCTGTTCTTTTCTCCCACGTTCGTGATGGCAATAAGGGTTTGAGAGAAAACTATTATGTCAGGAATTGAGGACCTAGTCCCCATTTATAGGGTTAATATATATCCCACATAAAACTGATATTCCCATCAAATATCAATTAATATCAAATCTACTCCAGATATCCCATATATTATTTAGACTTATCCAGTCAATAATTTATTTATCTATTAATCCATAAAAAATATATCACACACATGTGACATATCTTCAAAAGGAACAAGTAGGATCATTTGAAGAACGTACTGACAAGTACGGACTTTAAGGATTGAGATTCCTTAAAGTTCACAAGCACAATACTTCAAGTTTCGATACCTAGGACAGCCAGTCCGGATTCCTCAAACTGATAATACTTTCATTCTAACACAAAGATGAACTGTCACTGTCATTATCAGAAAAAGGCGGAGTAGGTGCAGAACATCCGGAAAAGCACCACCGACCTGCCTAGTGCAGCAGTCAACAGAGACATTCGATTGGACATCTTCCAATCTGTCTCTAATTGACATTTGTTTCAAACCTTCTACCTCACGGCTATAAATACCAGAGGATCTTCAAACATAAAAAGGTTAATGACTCGAATTACCGAAAGGGAATACCGAACTTACGAAGTTAACATCCTGTTTCCAAAATCTTTCGAGGCTTTTTAAAGTTTTCTGTGTGTCACCTCTGTGAACACAAGCCTCAGAACTTCCTAGTTCTTGAGTTATTTATCGGTAATTTTTCTCTCCAAGAACGATTACAATAGTCAAGTACGTCTTGTACTCTGACTCTTATGGGCTACTTTGCCACCGAGCTGAAAGCTCAAGGAAGAACTATAAACACCCTATTCCAGCGATAAGGATGCTGAGTGGTGCGCCCACACTCTAAGGAGCTGAGAAGCGAAGAACGAGCAAGGACCAGGCAAGTGAGCTTGTGGACTGAAGGACAAGATATTTTTTAGCAAACAATATATCGTATGAGCACCTGTAAAGTTCTAAGCTTAGTGGATTTCAAACTTATTATGTCTGAAGAGTGGACGTAGGACATTTTGGTCCGAACCACCATAAAATCTTTTTTAATTTATTGCTTTCTTTCATACTGTTAGCTTACTTTCTTTTAAAACTTAACACTCACGTGTAGCAGTATACTTTGAAAACTGACTTTATGCATATTTGACGTTAAACACCTGAACTAAATGACTTGACAGATCAAGCTGATACGTCACCTTCAGCTTGGATAAGTGCAAGCTTACCAAAACAAAAATTTAATTTTTGTTGTGCATATTAAGTCTACTATGATAAAAAGGAGGACCAAAACAGTATTTTTTTTATTTTTTTTTTTATGTTAAATGATGGTGTTGCCTTGTCTGCCTTCCAATAATAAACATGATTGGTCCTTAAAAAACAAAATCAGTATTTGCAACCACGGGCCTTGATCCATTTAGGAATCGAATGAAATTTATTCATAGTTTCTCTTGCAAGTATATAATTACAATAGGCCACTCTAATATCGTTTTAATACAAAATAAGAGGGTGACATCCTTTCTTATATTCGTGATTCAAATACTAACCAAGCTTTTTTTTTTTTTTTTTTTGGAGTAAATAAGCTTCATGTTTTTTAATCTCGTTAGTGGGTAGGGAATGAATTTGACTTCTCCAATTAATTGGCCACTCCCTTGTTAACCCGGTCCTGCGCTTTAAAATTAGTGGCCCTAATGAATTATTTATTATAATCTACTCTTTCTCTTCTTTAATTTACCTCAACCTGTAATTTTTTATTTTTTTTAAGGGAAGAAGTCCAAGTTAGACTCAATCAAATGGGGAAAAGTTTACCTATCCGTAACAATAGCTTGAGTAAGATGTTTTGGATTATGTTTAATATTGATAAAGTTCTCCCCTTAGTTGCCTCGTTTGCCTTTCTCCTAATATGATAGAAGGAGAGCTCTTCGATACTCTCTAATGACCACATCGCAGTAGGCTGTTTATCTCTCTTTAGCATTTGAATTAGCTTCTCTTGATCAAATTCACTCTATTCTTAAATTGTACCGTTGTCTCGATAGCAAAGTCTTCAAGAAAGGTAGAAGTACCTTATGCTTGCCTTGTTAATTTTGCTGCAATTTCCACATTACCCTTCTCGTTTCTGATAACAAACCCCATTCCAGATATTAAAGATCGCTATATTATTCTAATTCAATTTAAATTTTCCTGCTGCTAGTCATTTCCATTGGTCCTGCACTTTCGATTTTTCATTGGACAAAAAAAAGCTGTAAAATTGGGCTCTTTCTTGTGCGTATTAATTGAATTAATTTTATTTTAAGGAAAGAAAATGGGTGAAAGAATAAAAGCTTTCTCGGCATGAGGTAAAAAATTGCAAGAATTCTATTTTTTGTTAACTAAGTGATACTTTAGATGCAGATATTCCCAATTGACCTTTTTATATGTTCTTTACTATCCAATAGTAATGGGGATTTTTTAATGCGACCTGCAAATTATTTCATGGAAATAAATTTAATTCAAAATTGCACAAATAATATTTTTTTAATTTCTATTTTGTATAACCAATTTGGTTTTTTCTTAAGGAAAAAAGTTTTGTTGCATAGAGCAAGCTTATCAACATGACAAACTCTGTTTTTTATGCATATAATTAATTTGTGAAAAGAAAAATGGGCTTTAAGCTGTTGATATTCAAGTGAAACTACAAAAGTAGGAGTATTTGTGTTTTCTTCAATCATCAAAGCTTCAACCATCCTATACCCTTTAGTTTTTGACTAATTCTTACAAAATTAAATAAGCAGAAAATTGGACACTCATAGCATTATTACTATATGAATGAAATACTGCAGTCAACTCATAATAGTATTGAAATTTTTAGAATAAAAGTTGCATTTTAATAAAACCGCTCCATTCAGCCAGCAAAGAAAATGATAACGATACATGCATTAAATCCAAAATTGAAATATAATATTAAAATTAAACAAAGGGTAGGCAACAAAACTCTGCCTCCAATTGATTGCTCAATTCCTCTTCTTTAATACTAAATCAACTACTTATGCTTATTGGTTATGCATAGTCCAACTAATTAGTTCAAGCTAGAGATTTGTGGGAAAGGCAAATCTTTTACAGACATTTCATTGGATAAAAATTCCAAAAATGTCCATTCACAATCCCAACGACTCTATGAGAAATTCAACTCTAAACAAATCAAGATGCAAGCAAATCCACAAATTCAAAGTGTGGTGAAAATAAAGTAGAAAAATGGCCAACTATAACAAAGGTGGAATCCAAAGTAAAACTGTAAAAGGTATACATTTATAGTGGCAAATTTCTTGCCTTCACAAACGTTGAGGGTTATTTTCTTTCCCTCTCAAAAACTCACATGCAAACAACACTATCCCCACACCCACTTCGTATAATCATCATCACACACACAAAACAACAACTTGAAAAACTTCCAAATCTAATAAATTTGGAGGCTTGGACGCTACACATACTTTTCAAATCTATTTTGAGACATGGGCCATCTCAAGACTCTCCAAAATGATGACACACACATATTCAATTCAATCCAAGCCTAGCACTCGGGGGTGAGCCTATGGTCACGTTGGTTGTCCCGGCAATAGTCATAAATCTTGTAGTTCTGCTGCACCCATGCCAACGCCGCGAACTGCTGGCGGCTCAGCCCCGTGCCGCCGGAGGGGGAGCCGGAACCCGGGCCACCAATCTTGAAGTTGTTGTACTTGCCAATGAAGGGTTGGTGATTGTAGTCAGCCCTGTATTTCCCATTCTCCGTGGCCCATGACGAGGCATCCCATATCGATCCGTACACATACATTGGCCTTAGAGGGAACGTGGCATCGCTTTTCCTAGGGTACCTCCTAATCGGCACATCATCCACAAAAAATCTGCAATAATGGGAAACTCCATTATTTAATTTTCGGACACGTTGTCCCATAAAGAAACACTGATTAATTGTGGTAAATATATGTCATTTTCATGAAACTTGACAAAAAATAATTGTTGATCCCTGTTTATGACATGAGGAATGTTTATTACACAAATTCATGCCTACGTGCCTGACTGCCATTTACAAATATTAATCATGTTTTCATTCGTCATGGGCTACCGACATTATCTTTGTATGAATCATTCAAAAAACATAAACAGTGACAAATAAAATTCTTGATTGAGTTTTAATTTGGAATAAAAAGTAGAACTACTCACATGATCTCACTGGGGTTCCAAAGGATAGCATAGTTGTGAAAATCTTTGGTGGGATCGAACCAAAGATGGAACTTCATCTCCCTGCCTATGATATTGCCATCTCCACTCCCTTTGATGTATACATTCGTCTGTAAAACATACGGCTTCCCCTCCGTCGTGCCCAAGAACTCGATATCGATCTCGTCGTGGTTCCCCGGATGCTCTTCAGTGTTTGAGAGCTGCCATTTTTATGCAGTTTGTAAGAAAACCAGCAAAGCTAGTTAATATTTGACATATATAATAATTCTTACATAAAAAGATGTAATAACTCCAGCTGTATAGCCGGCTTGGAGCTTAACAGCAGCTCCAAAGTAACCAGATGAGTAAGGTCTCAGTGACTTGAATCCACTCCCTGCAACATATATACATAGCTACATTCAGCTTAATTCCCAGAAAAGCTAAAACTAATATATATATATATATATATATATATATATAGAGAGAGAGAGAGAGAAGAGTCCGGTACGTACCCGAAGTTCGGTCGAGCCAAATGGTGAGGCCGCCTTGGTCCAGCCTCTGATGCTGAGCGCCCCACAGATTTCTGAACAGCTGATTGAACCCCTGAGAGCCAATTCTTGAACTGGGGTAGTAGCCGGGAGAGGGTGGACCCTGAGCATTATTACCAGGAGAGAACATGAAAAGGAAGAGGAGAGAGAGGAGGAGGAGAGACATTTGCTCGGAAATAAGATGTATGATGGTGTATAATGTAATATTAAAATTTTGGTGTGTAATAGTAATACAGAATAATTGTGTATGCATAGAAATGTGAGGGGGGTATAGGGATGGTATAAATAAGATGGGAATTGGGTCCCACAAGAGGAAATATTGCGACAAGGAAGGTGAAGGCATGGACGCAGTTAAGACAAATTTTGTAGGCAGAGAGATTTGGATTATTGCATGCGCACAAGAGATGATTGTTCATTCATGTATACGTATATATGTGTAGATACATAATGTTTTTGGCAGTTTTCATTCTTATTTTTAGCTTTTTTATGCGCTAGGTGGCTTGTTAGTTAGGATTGTGAGTTTTTTTGGTAAGGTTTCATTGTTTTTCTGCTTCTTTCAGTTGCAGTGGCAACAGTAATATATTATGTTAGAATTGGATTAAATTTTGCTACTATACAAGTGATGTGTCGTTGGCAAGGACTAAATAAAATGGTGCTAAAAGAAATAAAATGGAGAAACTAAACTGATGTATAAAATTGACTAAAATGAATTGGTCGGCGACTTTAAATTCTCAGATTTAATTTCTTCTGATTCGGGCTAGTTTTCATTTCTGATTTTGATATCATATATACTCATATAGCTAATGAAATTACTATAAACATATATTTTAGCGAAAGAAATAAAGAAAAGATGCTGAATTTAGTTAAGCAATTTTTTAATCGAGAAATCTTAGTGTTCCACCTTTGGATATATCATTTAGTAATATAATTGGCCATTTTAAATAATTAAATTAATTAACTTTAATATAAAACATGATTATTTTTCTTAATTATCTTGATGAAAAACATAGGAATATTCGTGAGGATTGATAATTCAATTACCTTGAATAGGTGAATGAAATGTGAATCCTATATATTGAGTAAAGGTATAACAAAATATTTCAAAATTTTCAAATAATAAGGAATAAAAATATATAAAAGATACATAAAATCATGTTGTATGAAGATGCGTAAGTTATATATTTCAATTTTCATTTTTAACGTATAACAAAAAAAAGAATATCTTATATTATCATTATTTTATTATTATATATATTATTATAGTTTTTGGTTATATAATGTGTTAAATACATTTAGATCAATTATTTTAAAATATATATCTGGGCCCCTAAGTATTGCATCTCAATTCTAAAATCGAGATAAACATATTTAAATTTTGAGACCTAAGTTAATACTTATCTACAATATTGAAGATATAATAGGTTTATTCTTATCTTTTTGTTAAATCTTTATGATCTTTAAATATAAATATATTTTTGTAATTAAATCTTAATTTTTTCTTGTATGTTTTATAAAAATATATCATCTTTATTAATTGAATTAAGTACATATGTAATTGATTATGATTTTACTTATTAAATAATTAAAATAATTATATATATATATATATATATACACATATATAATGAGATATAATTTTTTCGGGACCCCTAAAATTCGGGGGCCCTAGGCCGAAGCCCCTCAGGCCCACCTTTAGGGTCGGCTCTGGAGGGATGGAGACACATGCACAGTCTGAAACGTAAAAACTCAAATGCTGATCAAGGAAAATTATTTGTGAAGATATCCGCTACTTGAAGATGAGAAGGCACAAAAGTGCGCAATCGAAATCTTGCTAGAAGAGACAAGCTCGCGAACAAAGTGATAATATATGTCGATATGCTTAGCACGTTTATGAGCAACTGGATTTCGACTTAGAAAAATTGTGCTTTTGTTGTCGCACAACAACTGAGGCAGTCGGGGTGGTGAAGAATGCAACTCACGAATAAGATGATAACCAAATAAGTTCCGCCGTCATATTTTCCATAGCGCGATATTCTAATTCACAACTCAAGCTAGCAATAGTGGGTTGCTTTTTAGCACTCAAGGACAAAAGATTTCCTCCCAAAAAAATAGATTATCCGTAGGTAGAACGGCGAGTGTCAATGCAACGCACCTAATCGGCATCTAAATAACCAATAATAGAGGAATCTGAACGACGAGTAAAAGATAAGCCAAAATGCATGATGCCTTTAACATAACGGAGGATCCTCTTTAGTGCAAGATAATGACCATCAGTCAGAGACTGGAGAGACTGACTGGCAAGATTGACAACATAAGAAAGATTCGGTCGCATTATGGTGTAATATCCCGAGAGTAATTAAGCTAATTATTTGCTTAATTATTCTTAATGAAATAATTTTCTTCGCAGTTTGTGCAATAATTCATTTTATAGCTAGCAAGAGTTCAATTAAATTGTAATTTGAGTTCGGAAAGTCGAATTCCTAAATCGAGCTAAAGAAATGTTCGGAATAGTTTTTGGAGAAGTAAAAATCAATCGGATTAATTTCTGGAGACCCATGAAGTAAGATATTGATTTTTGAGATTTAATATGGATTTATCAGAATAATTATATTATGGAATTATATGGGAAAATATAATTATGCATGGAGAGATATGTGGCATGATGCATGTGTAAATAAGGACACTTGGCATAGGGGGAGTTTTAATCAAACAAAATGGAAAAAAAACGAGAGAAATTTAATTCATTTTCTCTCCCCCCTCTCTCTCTCTCTACCGTAAACCCCCATCCCCAAACCCTCACCCAGCTGCTCCCTTCCCGGCCATTTCCGGTCGCCTCAGACCACCGTCGGCCGAGCCACCACCACCATTCGATAGCTTGTTCTCCGAGCTTTCTAAAGAGCTAAAGTAGGAGCCGTGAGGTTGCGAATCGAAGGAGTTCTCGTAGAGAGAAGTTAGGCCGTCGGAGTTGGTAAGATTTCGATTTTCAGGTTTATAACTCGTTTATTCGTGATTATCTCGAGCTAGGGCTTATATATTTGTGTTCCCTACTTCATAGAGATTATTTTGGTACCCTGCAAGTCGAAGTTGGACGCCGGAAATTGCTGTCGCCGCCGCCGCCATCTTCATTTTCTGGTCAGCTTCGTCACCCCTCGTTTTTCTGTCATTTCTTGAGTTTTAAAGCATGTGTTCTTGTTCCTTATGAGTCTAGGACCTTAGGGATGTGTTTTCATGTTGGCTGTAGTGAATAGATTGGAAGAAATCGGAAGTTGCAGGTTGAAGTTTGCGTGAGTCGAAGAAGATGACTCACGTCGATCGATGCAGCTCCTGCATCGATCGACGTGAGTGTGTCGATCAACGTAGAGGCCCATCGATCGACGTTGAGTTCGTCGAGTCGAGGGTGCGCGTCGAGCTGGGTTTGTGTGTCGACCCGAGCACCATGTCAATCGACGGAGAGTTGTGTCGATCGACATGGCTATGTCGATTGACACAGGGTTGGTGTCGATCGACGTGTTCTGCATTGATCGACGTGAACATTGATCGACGTGAAAACCACGTCGATCAACGCATCAATCCAGAGATGAGTTTTTCATGTTTTCTTGTTCCGTTTTAATCCGATTCGAGTCATTTTCAATTCCTAAGTTTACATTAAGATTATCCAAGTATATTTAAGCATGTTAAAGGTGTTGGTTTATGAAACCGAGAGCCAAATTTGATATTATTCGTTTAAGGAAGTCGAGGAATTTTTAAGTATAAGCATGTGAAGTATTGTTTGGGAGTTGTCGGTTAGATGTCGGTCCTAAGTCCTAATTTCATCTAGTATTATCAGTTAGGGCTGATAGGAATACTTAGATTATCCATCATAACTAGTTGTATTTATATTGTGATTATTTTGAAGGGGATTTAAAGTTAAAAGGAACACAACTCAATCTGCACGAATAACCAGACCATCTTTTATACCGTAAGCAAAACACAGGTGGGGACTATTTTCAGTAAAAGTAAATGCATTTTTTAGCCTTGGGCTCAGTTTCTAAGATGTGTGTGAAAATGTTTTGTTTTAAATTGATTGTCTATGCCTAAAATGTTTTCTGTTACCATATATGTTCCTCTGTTGACTGCTATCAGCAGAGAGTCCAATCACTAAGATGAGAACCAAGTACTTTTGGTGCTTGAGCTAGTCTTATGAATCAGTTATTGAAGGCTAGCAACCTTACTTGTGTTATGAGCTCGGGCTGTTTAACTGGAGTACTGAAGCCCTAGGGGGATAAGACTGTGTATTTCTTTTCTTTCTTAAATAGATCGGGTTACAAGGTAACATACTGAGGCTAGTGCACTAATTGATGACAGTGGGTAGAGTGGTTCGCCATTCCCAGCTGTTCATCGTAACTCGGAATTAGGCCAATTTCCAGTTACAACGGTAAACAGATATGATAACATGGTAGATAGCTGCAGCGAACTAAAATGTTTTAGATAACACGATAATTTTCAATAAAACCCCGTGTTTATCTGTTTGTGTTGGCATAGCTTTCATATATAAAATGTATGTTTTTGGGCATGTCTCCACGGGGTATATTAGTACTCAGCCCCTCGTATTGTTTCTAAAATACGCAGGTTAAGCAGCGAGGATGGAGGAACAACGGTGTAAAGACGATGCATGTGTTTTGTAAAGATTAAATAGATCCTGAGATATGCATCTTCATATGCATATCTCCACTACGCTCCACACATTGCAACACCGCTCTCTGATACATTTTCCTTCCCTTGTTTTGAGAAAACAAATGTTTAACAAATGAATGTTCTTTAATTTCCTTATCATTTAATTACAAGTCTTCCGCTGTCTTGTTTTGGAAAATATTTGAAAATTTGTCAACCACGACTGTAGCACGCTCCAAAGTTGGGAAGGTCAGTTGGGGGCGTTACAGAAGTGGTTTCAGAGCCACAGGTTTTTGAAATTGTTTTGAAACTGTTTGAGACTACTTTCAAATTGGTTTGAAACCGCTTCGAAAACTTCAAGTGTTGAAACTTTCTGGTTTTAAAAGTTGATTGAAGGGAATGTTCGTGTTTTACACTCTGTTCCATCTTGCGTGACCTAAGGTACGTTTTGAATGTTTTTAAAGATTACCTGCTTGCAATTTGTTTAGTGACTGGGTCACTCAAATACTTTGGAGTTGAAAGAAATTTTGAAAAGATAGCACAATTTTTTATTGTGGCTATAAATTGTTTGAAGGTATCATGTGTATTGATTGAAAATCGATTGAGATTGGTTTGGAAATTGTTCATGTGTTGAATGAAAGATGATTGGGATTGTTGATGGGAAACACGTATTGATTTTTTTTTTGTCGAGCGGGGTGCTGACACTGATTGGTTTGATGAAAGCAATTGGTTGATTACATTTTGAGAAACTTGTTGGTTATGGAAATTTTTGACGAAGTTGTTTAGTTTTGGCACCAGTGATGTGGCCTTTGAAATTGTGATTTCAAAAAGGTTGATTTTGAAAAAAAAAGTGTGTTATGCAAGCAGTGTAAGTTTTGTGTTATTGCTTAAAAGATGTGTTAATTCGTGAGTTGAGCTGTTTAAGTTGATTGGAATATTGTGTTAACCTTGGAGGTTAGATTAGGATGGATCAGGATGTGACTGACTAACTGTCGGCTTTGAAAAAGCATTTACTTGTTGATCTGATGATGGTTCGGGTTGAGTCATCATTGGTAAGAATCATGGAGGGTACCGTTTCACAACACCTGTAGTTGACTAAATTTGGAACTTTGACTGTTGGTAAAAATTGAAATTGAGAATTTCCAAAGTAATCCGGTAAGTACCGTAATTACATGACTTGAGGGTTAGAAATCGAAAGTTTAGAAGTTGTACGCAGTGAACTTAGCAGATGTAGTTAGACTAAAGTAGAGTCAGTACGTCAGCATGAGGATCCGAAGGACCCTCGGATGATGTGTCAAAGGATGTTAGTGCCACCGAGGCATGGAGTTATGGATGTGCGAGCGTGCATGCACTGATTACATTATGATGATTGTTTTGGTACTGACAATTTATTTGTCGTGGCAGATGGAACCTGCTAAAGATATTTTAGTTCGTCAATTTCGTGCTCACCTCTGTTTTCCTGAAGGACTCGCTTCAGCCTTAGTAGCGTATTTGACTGAATGGGAGAGAGTGGAGCACTTGGTGATGAGTTTTGTATACTGAAAGCATTTATTATAATGAGTATACAACGGTTTATTTCTCCTATCTGTTAACAATCGTACATGTATGAACAATGGTATCATCTTTTCTCACCGATAGGGACGATCATACGGCGTGTTGTAGATCGACAGTAGACATAGACATATCTGAAACAATAAAGAATCTTAAATAAGAACATACATGTTGAACTTCGAAAACAAATGCATTGAAAACCTTTTAATAAATCAAATACAAATGTTTTCCACTAATTGCCCAAGAGTTCCCACCGCAAGCTACACTCGTAGACGTTTACGATGTCACCCTCAACTAGAACTGCGTGTTTTAAGCCCCAATCCATTTAATTTCACTACCATGTCAGGATGCTTTAGACACTAGAAATTAATAATTAGTGAAAACCTTAGACCAAGCCATCTCTCAAGAACAGGGATGCAATTCATGCATTATATTCTAAGATGCTTCTAAGCAATTAACCACAAATTTAACTCCGGCCAAAAGAGACAGTTTAGCATGGCACGTAACCATACCGCACAGCCCTTAAAGCTTTTGTTATCTATAATTTAAATCAATCCTAGAATACTTGTGAAAGAGGTCTACGCAAGCTACACTCGTAGACGTTTACGCAAAGCCCTCCCACTATTCACATCATTTAAATTGTTTGTCTAGAAATCCCAACAACCGTACCCATGCACCTCTAGGAACTAGCAAGCTACACTCGTAGACGTTTACTAGAACGAGAGATACACTTACAGCCTAGGACCGCTTTGTGGAGGTCTATTGATTTTAATTAAAAAATCTGCTTAGTATTTTTCTTTTAAAAGGTTTCTTTATGCGCACACATAATTTCTTTGTCATTATATTTTCCAAATTTTTGCATGTAATTAAACAAGCCCAAAAATTCCCAAAATATAATCCAACAAAAGAAATTAATCACATAAGCATGCTTTAAAAGCTGTAAATAATAAAAGCGATAAAAAATGCTTTTCCTATTATCTACACATGCTTAATTGCGCACATAAATAAATCACATATCATACGAGGACAATTAAGGCAAACAAAAATTCCTCGTGGCCCCAAAAATATAAAAATTAAATTCTATCTATTACAATTTGAATTTTGAAATTAATTTGGATAATTCCAAATCTTCTTCAAATCTTCCAAATCTTCAAGGGCCTTCAAATCTGGATACACCAAATCTTTTGGGATTTAGGTCTTTGTGATCTGATGATTTGCCCTAAGCCTAATGCAAACCCTAGGGTTTGCACAAGATTGTACAAACCACCAAAACACGAGCCACCGCGACGGGACAGCAGCAGCCGACGACAGCCACAGCCGCCGACGACAGCCACAGCCGCCTGCCCTGCGCCGCATGCCGTCGTCCACCGTCGTCTCCGTCGGATCCATCTTCGTTCTTCGTCCTCGACCCGTCCAAATTAAATTTGAAAAAATTACAGAAAAACTATTCTATTACAATTTTTCAAATCTACACTAATCACGGATTTTCTCGTGATTTTACAAATTTAATCTAGCCCTACACGGATAAACCACCGCGGGCTGAATTACACGGGTTGCCACGAGGAACAAAAACCAAACACAATAAACAATAAATCCATACATGCATACTTGCTCTCAATCCTCTAACTGGTCCGAACTTCCATGAATGGAGATACTGCATTGAGTATATCCTCCTGACTAAAAAACACATGTTTGTTCCTACTATGATGCCATTTGCCCCACGTTACCATAAAGTCTCTAGACGTGAGAAATAGTACTATGACAGATGGGTGGCGTCTGAGGATTTTACTTACAAGTTAATCTCAGATAATCTGTCTAGAGAACTCAAGCTCAAGTACATGGGCTATTGTAGCTCTGTTGCGATCTGGATGGACTTAGTGGCCACATTTGGTGAAGTGGAACGAACTATCAACTGTGATCTCGTAAAAGACCTAGTCTATAAGAGAATGGTTGATGGCAGTTCGGTGACACTACATGTGATGATGATGATGGATAACACCATGAGACGATTCACACGTAGAGGTGGATGTATATCAGATCGGGCTAAGATTGATATAATCCTGAACTCCTTACCACTTTCATTCTATGACTTCAAGATGGATGTAGCTAAGAGAAGTGAGTACTCCTTCAAAGAGTTGCTCACTGATCTCATAGCAGGACAGTCCTTCGTACCTTCATGGGAGTGTGAGTTATCAGATCTTGAGCATAGCTTGGGCACATTGAAAGATGTGGTTCATACTGTGTGCAAGAACATGATTGATCGCAGATCACGTGAGAGGAGGTCAAATGAAATGAAGAGGGTTGGTGTCACTTCAAGTGAGAAGGCATGCGGAAGCAAGGGACAAGGTACGTCATTTGTATTTGTAATGGAAACATGTTTAGCATCGGTTTCTACTCATTCGTGGGTAGTGGATACTGGAGCTACTGATCATGTTTGTTACATTTTGCAGGGGTTCACACCGAGGAGGGTGCTGAAGAATGACGAGGTTACCATCTCGATGGGGAACGCAGCACAAGTGAGTGCAACTGCCATTGGAGATTTCACCTTGTACTTTGATGATTCAGTTTTAACTTTGAGAGTTGTTTTGTACGTGCCGGATTTTCGGCGAAACCTTATTTCAGTTTCCAAACTTTATGTTGATGGATATTCAGTTATTTTTTATAGTGGTGTTTCTATCATTGGTAATAACGGTGTTATCTGTCGTGGAATGCTGAATAATTCTCTCTATGTTGTTAACTGTAATCATAAGTCTTCCGCAAGTATTGCATGTAATTCATCCGTAATTGATAATCCTAGAAAGAGAAAACTTACTTCTTCTGATGAGGATCTTACATATCTCTGGCACTTGAGACTGGGTCACATCAGCTTGAAGCGAATTCAAAGACTTGCAGATGATGGTTCATTGGACCTAATCCGGGCTATACCTTATCAAGTCTGTGAATCCTGCATCGAGGAAGTGTTGGGATTGATCCATTCTGACTTATGTGGACCGATGTCCACGCAGGCTCGTGGAGGGTACGAGTACTTCGTCACTTTCATTGACGATTACTCAAGGTACGAATATGTTTACCTGCTTCGCTACAGGTCTAAATGCTTTGAAAAATTCAAAGAGTTCAAGGCTGAAGTAGAAAAGAAGGTCGGGAAAACTATCAAGTCGCTGCGATCTGACCGCGGTGGCGAATACCTCGGTAACGAGTTCCTGCAATATTTGTCAGAAAATGGGATTACATCCCAGTGGACTGCACCGGGTACTCCCCAGCAAAACGGTGTAGCTGAAAGAAGACATAGGACTCTTCTAGAGATGGTAAGATCAATGATGAGTTATGTAAACTTACCAATTTCATTTTGGGGCTACGCATTGGAAACAGCAACTTACGTGCTTAATGTGGTGCCTTCTAAATCAGTTCCTAAGACACCTTCTGAGCTCTTCCTTGGTCGCAAACCTAGTGTATGCAAGTTTAGAGTATGGGGTTGTCCGGCGCACGTACTGTCGAAGGAACCTGATAAGTTAGAAAGCAGGTCAAAAGTAATGTTGTTCATAGGGTATCCAAGATAAACGAAAGGTGGTTACTTTTACTGTCTTGAGAGTCAAAGAGTCGTTGTTAGCACCAACGCTAGATTCTTGGAGGACGATATGTGAGTAATCACAGGTCAAGGAGTGATATCGTTCTTCAAGAAATTGAGAACGAAAATGCAATTCCAAGGGAAGGGCAACGTGTAGATGTGGGTGCACCTGTGAGAGGTACAGCACCACAGACACGTTCTTCAGTGCAAGGTGCAGTACGACAAGTCACTGCACCTACTACTTACACGGCACCGATGCCTCATCGTAGTGGGAGAGTTATTTTCTAGCCGAAAAGGTACATGTTCGTGGGTGAGAATACCATTAAGAACAAATAAGGCTAAAACAACATTAAGAAAGGCGTCCTTAAGGTCGAGCTGGTGAAGATCCCACCCACACTGAACAAATAAGGCTAAAACAACATGAACAGTGGTGTTATGAATGAATATTGCTAAAAGAATTAATAGAGAGAAGATGTCAATTATTGTTAGGAATATTGCTAGATATATTAAGCCCCTTATGTTGTAAATGATTTATAACCATGTTTTGGTGCATCAAAGCTCTAGCAACTCAGTATCGAGTCAAATGTAAAAGAAGAAGAATCAAGAATGCTGAAGGAGTCAGCAAACTTGATGATTGCTGAAGAATGCTAAAAGAAGAAGACAAAGGCTACAAATACGGAGGAATGCTACAAGAATGCTGAAGAAGTAACTCCAGTAGAATTCGAAGATCTTAGTTCAGACTGCTGAGATGCCAACCGTATGCAAACAGCCAGCAAACGACCATCAGCAATCAAGAAAAACATTGGAGTCGTAAATCAGAAGGATCCAAATCACAAGGAAACCCGATAAATCAGAGATTAGAACAATCATCAGACACAAAGGAGTTTTCAGATCTAAACAAAAAGATCCGTTCTGACAGAGACGACTACAAATAGAAGCTACGTCAATTAGAGACGAGGAGGCTTGAAGAGTCTTTGTCCACTGCAGAAAAAAGAAGAACGCAAATAGGCGAGCAATGCCTTTGAGTCTAACGGATAAGATTCAAACAACCATTTGAATCTTCACCTATAAATAGGTGTCATCCTGATTTGATTCAAAGGTTCGCGAATTGCTACTAATAGAGATTTAAAGAAGAGACCAAAACACTCTCTCTCAATTACGCGAACTCATCCGAGCTATTACTTGATTGAAGTTTTCCCACAACCTATCATATTAGAAGCTCGAGACCTGTGAAGTTAAGCTTCCAAGGTTATTTTGGGATTCTTTCTACTCTGGAAAGAATCTAGCAGTCACGATTTCTCTGCAAGCGTGATTCTTACGGGCAACGCCAACACAAGGATAGGTTCTAGAAAGAACTATAAAACTCCCAACGGTTGACGTCTAAGGAGAAGGGAGGTTTGTCCTCACTCTACGAGCGACAAAGGTTGAAGATTGAAGATCAAGATGATTGAAGGTGCGCGCTGACCAAACGGAGGAGTTGCTCAACGTTAGAGATCAGGTCTTATCTTGTACTCAATCTTTAAGTGAATTTTCAGTCGGAGGACTGAAGAGTGGACGTAGAACAGTTGTTCGAACCACTATAAAAATCCTTGTGTCCTTATTGTTTTTATTTTGTTACTTTGCACATACATATATTTGAAACTCAACACATCAAGTGTTGTTGTATAAATTGCAAGTTAACTTAACGAAGAATTGAGTTTAAAACACATTCGATAAACACCTTCTAAATCAAAACCTTTGCAAGATAAGTGCAAGATTGTATTAATACTTCCGCTGCATATAAAACACTTTGATCAGTGACCAACAATTATTTAGTGCACGAGTATAAAATTAATGTTTCTGATGAAATAAGTTTAAAAATAAAAGTTTAGTGTTCCCATATTTGTAAGATGACTGTTGTAGTTCATCCCGAATACCTTGCCCCACTAAAATTTTTTTAGGGAAGTATATTATTGGAATTTTTGCTCAAAGATTGTGTTAAAGTCTAATCATCAAATATTGTAATATTTCTATAAATTAATGCTCTTGAAACTAGGAACTTATATTAATTTAGTGAGATATTAATTAATATATCAATAAATTAACAATTTATTAGTTAAAAGAAAATTCTTCAATTCAGCAAATATAGCTTGATATATTGAGAGAAAATAAATTATACATAATATTTTAATTAATTAAAAAGAAGTAGATTCATATCTATGTCAATGTCAAGTCATTATTTATATGGAAAATTGTCGATGCAAGATTTAAAAGGTAGTTTAATTATCAATTCAGTACCCGAAAGATGATTTGTCAATTCAGGACTCGAAAGATGTAATACCCCGAATGTAATTAAGCTTTTGTATCGTGCATTCATTTAATGAAGAGAAAATTTCCCTTATATTTGAGTATTAATTTAATTTAGGGAGCTTTTAATTTCATTCACTCGCAAGGGAGAAATCGAAATTCATAAATCAAGCTTGGATTTATTTATATAATTTGGAAGGAATTATCAAGTAATTATATGGATTTAATAATATGGAATAATTGTTGGAAATTAGACATGGTGAAGCATATATTATTTTGGAAAATATTATGAATTTATGAAAATTAGATTGGAATATATATATATATATATATATATACATAATTATATACATATGGTAAATAATGTATATATTTTACCAAATATATATGAGTTTTATAACTCATTTGTCACTACACTTCTCCAAGCTAGAGAGATAAAGAGAATTACCCTCCCATTCCAACCCCAAACCCCGTCAGCCCTCATTCTCGGCGACATTCCAGCCGGCTCCGGCCACCCCAGACCAAATGGCCACCACCATCGGAAAGCCCTTCCTCCAAGCTTCGTTTTGAGCTAAGGTGGGCGTCGTGGGGACGAGTATTGAATGAGTTATCGAAGAGAGAAGATAGGATGTTCTTCACCCTTGGAATTCCGGGTTTAAGCTTAGATCTTGTTGTTTGGGCTATGGAATCGAATTTTGACGTTTTGTATGTGTTCCTCATCTTATAGAGACCCTGAGAGCCGAGTTTGCCCGTCGGAAACGCACGCCACCGCCGTGAGAAGCGAATTCCGGTGAGCTCTGTTCACCTCTCGTTTCTTGCATTTATTTCGTGTTTAAAAGCTTGAATCGTGTTCTATGATGGATAAGGAGTGTATTGGTATGTTTGCATGTGAAATCGGATGGTTAAACCATGAGAAAAATCAAGTTGCAGGCCCTGTTTCCGGCGACGCGCGCAAGAAAGATGATGCATCCTGAACAGGACAAATGAATCCCATTCGGGATAGGCCGTTCCATGCGGGACGAGAGGAGGACGAATGGGACTTGTTCCGTTCGGGACAGGGTGGTCCCATTCGGAACCCGTGAGTCTCGCATCGCCATTTGTCGATTTTAAATCCGTTTCTTGATTCTTTTCAAACCTTGTTCGATCCATGAGTTTATAATATGATTTTAGAAGCATGTCAGGTGTAAAAGCATGCATTGGAATGTAGTTCGAGTTGTCGATATTGTCGGTTTGGATCGAAGGAAAAATCATAGTTATATGCTGAGTTTGTGTTCGATTGTGAGTTGGTTCTTGGATTGGTTAAGTTTGTCGTTATCCTAGATCATCCATCCTAATTTGGTTAACCCTAATTGTTGTAGGAGTTTGAAGTTGAGGGAGTTGAACTCATTTAGCGGGAAGCATCTATTTTACCGAAAGCCTAACACCAGGTGGGAAACTATTTGAGTATAAAATGAAAACGTGCTTTCTTTTCAAAACGTGTTTAAATGCTTTATCTTTAAAATGAGATGCTATGTATGTTTTGTGCTATTATATCTGTCATCTGTCGATTCCCAACGGCAGAGAGTTATACTAATGAGTTTAGAACCAGGATTTTGTTGTGCTAGAACTCATTAAGTTTGAAGTGGGGTGAAAAGCCCCCACAAATTGTGAAGTGGGGTGAACAACCCCCACATATTTTATGAAGTGGGGTGAAAAGCCCCCACATGTTTATGGATCCAGGGTGTTAGTTTGTTAAACGATCGGGTCTCAAAGGTAAATTCTGAGATTAGTGCAATTTAGATGACAGTAGGTTGAGTGTGTATTCATTTCTAACTGTTCATCATAACTTGAAAGTCGGTCAGCTTTCAATTACACAACATAAAACAGATATAATATCATATAAAATAGCACGCGTGCAAATGAAAAATACTTTGGATAACACGATTTCTTTCAACAAAATCCCGTGTTTATCTGTGTGAGTTGCATAGCATTTATATATAAATGTATGTTTTCGGGCATGTTTTCCATTGGGTACATTAGTACTTAGCCCCTCGTATTGTTTCTAAAATACGCAGGTTGAGCAGCAAGGATGGGAGTACAAGGGGTGTAAACAGGCGAGGTGAAGGTTTTTGTCAAATTTGAAAGATCCTGAGATATGCATCTTCATATGCATATCTCCACCACGTTACACACACCGCTGCTACATGCTCCGTTTATTCCTTCCCAGTTTTAAATTATTTTGTGCAAATTGATGCTTAACTCTTGTGAGATTCTAGACTCGATGCTTTGGAATTTAACTGCTATTCCGATTGCTCATTTATTTATTTAAGTCTTCCGCTGATTTTTAAATGAGGAAATGTTTGGAAAAACCTGATCATCAATGTAGCGCGTCCCCAAATTAGGGAATGTCAGTTGGGGGCGTTACAAAAGATCAATCAATTCTCAATCCAGGACCTCAATATCATATCATAGATTGATAATTGTTTGATCTTCCAGGTCCTAAATTGAGAATTTTTATGATCTTTCAGGTCCTGAATTGAGAATTGATCATTCGGGTCCTGAATCGATAATTAAACTATCTTTCGAATCCTGAATTGATAAAACTCCTTATATCGAGTTATTATATTCATGAATTTAGGATTGATACTAGTTAAATATATTCATGTACATTACAGTCGTTGTAATTAATCAAACACTACTATTAGTGTACAATTAGTTCATTCTAAGTTAAAAAAAAAAAAACCATTTGCTTTCATTTTCTGGAAAATGGCACGACACCTACAATAGTGAAAACATCAAATTCAAGCTCTGAGGGGGCCGGCCGCCCCCTTTCTTTGGCTACAATCTATTTTCTTAGAAAAAAACAGAATTTCAATTTAGAATGGGTAACGAACTACCATATCTAAATAAGAATCTAGAAAATATAGACCCATAAAGAAAATTTTAATGTCATTTTTCAGTCTCTTTTATGACATGTTGAAATTTTGTCTGCTATATATGTGATCTGGCCCTGCCCAATTTTTACACCATGACACGCATGTTACTTGTTCGGGATTTTCAATATTATTTGTGATATGCATTCTCATCGTGTCACACACAAATTAATCTGTTACAATAGTTAATATGCTTGATTTATGGCAGGAATTAATTCATTCAGCCATTGAATATTCTTTCATTTTATTTCACAATCATTGAATTTCATTCAAAAATTTGAGCTAAATTGGATTAATGTGGGGATGGCGTAGAAGTGCCATGTGGAATGTCACTTGTGTAACGTGGATGGTTTATTTAAAGTACTCGATAATCTTTGTATTAGTGGTGAGATGTGACCATAATAATTGAAAGCCAAGAAAAATAAACCAATAATTAGGCATAAGTTATTGAACCATAACCATAAACCACACGCAAGAATTAATTTGAGCCTAGTCCTCACTCGGCACAATGCTAAAATATCTTACTTATGATCAAGAAATCTTGAATTTGAGATAGTTTGAGAATATCTGATGTGTGAGTTTTAAATTTATGAATTCTACTTTTGAAAAAAAAAAGAGCCCAATTTGATTTTTAGGTATATGTAGAGTTGTAGATGAATTAAACTGTTCGTGAGCTATTCTCGACTCGATAAAAGCTCATTTAGTAATATTCGTTTATTAAATGAACAAACTTCAGCATCATAGTATTTGACTTGTGAGGTCGTGAGCGAGT
>JAPKLW010003128.1:36298-50246 GCA_026898455.1 Plectranthus barbatus | reverse complement strand
CCCTCAGCTTCCTCACCGCCGTGGCGTCGAAAGGCGGCCGGTAATTCTCCAGAATCCTTGACCCAGCAGTCGACGGCATATCACAGGTGCAAATATTATCCTTCACCCCAACTAAAACTCCTGCCAGAGGTCCCACCTCCTCATTGTTCTTAATCTTGCTGTCCAACTCCTCAGCCTGCTTCAAAACGACGTTGTCAGGGGAGACGTATAGGAAGCTGCTCAGTTGGGGCTCGTGGCGACGGAGGCGCTGGAGAAACGACTTGGCGAGATCCACGGCGGAGGTCTGGCGGGAGAGTAGGGCTTTGCGGGTTGTACTGATTTGAGAGGGCGACGGCGAAGTGGCGGAGGGGGTGAGGATGGGAGACGTGTGGAGGCATTTAAATGCGGCGGCGGTTGTGGTGGCGGGAGAGCGGAGGAGGCGCGGGCTATGAGCCGAGGATAGCATTTTTGGGCGAAGAGCAATCGAGAAGTGAAGGGGGAAGAGTTACGCTACATACAAACATGATGATAATCGCTGAGAATAGAGGAATATAATATCTCGTTTTAGTCCTTCACTTCTTAGTTTATTGTGAAACCACCCCTGGACATCACTCGTTCTTTTTTTTTTTTTTTTTCCTTTAAAGCTTTGTACGTTTCATCCTAGTTATTAATATTAGTGATCCGATTTGATCGGTTTGAAACGAAAATTTTGATCAAATAATAGATATGATTTGAGATTTTTTTTAAACAAAATTGGTCAAATAATTCATTTTATATCTATTTATCTCTCCGATTTGTTGGGTCAATTCATTATACTCCCTCCGTCCCAATTTATTAGTCTCACTTTTCTTTTTGGTTTGTCCTATTTATTAGTCTCATTTCCTAAAATGGCAAACCTTTTCACACTCACTAATAAAATATTAATTCCACTTACTCACAAACATTAATTATTGTGTCATTTCAAAATGAGATTATTAATTTGGGACGGAGGGAGTATGTAGGCTTGACCATATTATAAGCTCATTAAGCTTTTTTAAACTTGAAAAAAAATAAGAAGAGTTAGCTGGAGTGTGGAGTAGTGGTGAGCAAAAACAGAGATATATAAAGAGGGAAAATGGCTCATTCCTGCAATCACTGCAGCAATTTCAGAAAAATATCGATTGCCGGAGATTGTACTGTTGGATCGTCACAAAAATTTGATAGCAGGTTTGTGACTTCCCTGGCTTCATTATGAACAGTGGAGATCAGTTTTTTAGCACCCTAAGGTGGTCTACTCGTGGGAAATAAAGTGCAGAAATTTGGATTGAGTTTGTTGCTTCTCGCATCTTGTTTCTTGTTATTTGCCAAGGTTATGTGTTTAATCTTGATGGGTTTGTTGTACACCAAGATCTTGTGTGTTTGATCTTGATGTTGATGGTGTGCCTCTAATTTGTTGATCTAGAGAGGATTTGGTATATTCTGATGTATGTGGTCCGATGAAGACAAAAACACTTGGAGGTGCATCATACTTTGTGACTTTTATTGATGATCACTCAAGGAAGACCTTTGTATATACTTTAAAGTCAAAAGATCAAGTGTTAGATGTTTTCAAACAGTTTCATGCCCTTGTAGAAAGAGAGACATGTGTGAAGCTAATGTGTATCCATACGGATAATGGGGGTGAATATTGTGGTCTTTTTTATGAGTATTGCAGAGCAAGTGGTATTCAGCATCAAAAGACACCTCCAAAAACTCCTCAGTTAAATGGGTTAGCTGAGAGAATGAACAGAACACTTGTTGAGAGAGTCAAATGCTTGTTTTCGCAATCACAGTTGCCAAGGTAATTTTGGGGTGAAGCTTTGAGTACGGTGGTTCATATCTTGAATCTCACATCGTGTGTTCCATTGAATTTTGAGTTTCTTGATAGGATTTGGTCTGGAAAAAAAATATCTTATGATCATTTGCGTGTCTTTGGGTGCAAGGCCTTTGTTCAAATTCATAAGGATGAGCGATCTAAGCTCGATGTCAAGACGAGGCCATGTGTGTTCAATGGCTATGGTCTTGATGAGTTCGGCTACAGGTTCTATGATCCAGTTCAAAAGAAGCTTATCAGAAGTCGAGATGTTGTGTTTGTGGAAGACCAGGGCATCAAAGATATTGATAAGGTAGAGGTGATAGAGAAGCACAATTGATGGAGATCCAATTGGCTGAAATTGATGTTTGATTGATGATTAAATTGGGTCAAGATGGATTAATTTAATATAGGCTTAATTTTAATTAATTTTTGTTTTAATTAATTTTGAATTTTATTTTATTATAGATGTTAGTTTCCTTTTGAGATTATGATTTGATTTCCTAATCAGATTATGATTTGATGGTGATTTGATTGATTTGGATTCTATCCCTCTGCCTTCATGAATCTTTATCATAGGGAAGCAGCACCAGAACAAGATGATGGTCCTATCAATGATGAAGTCCATATGGGTGATGATCTGACTGTGAAAGTCGAAGAAGAGGTTAAAGAGTTGCCAAATGAACCTCCTATGAGAAGATCCACTAGAGAGCGGCATCCATCTACAAAGTATTCTCCAAATGAGTATGTGATGCTTACAGATACATGAGAGCCAGAAAGCTACCAAGAGGCAGTTTCTCTTGATGATAAGAATGAGTGGTTGAAAGCTATGGAAGAAGAGATGCGATCTCTACATGACAACCACACTTATGACTTGGTTATGCTACCAAAAGGCAAGAAAACTCTCAAGAATAAGTGGGTGTACAGGTTGAAGACCGAAAGTAGTAGTTCGCAACCAAGATACAAGGCTAGATTAGTTGTGAAGGGCTTTGGTCAAAGAAAGGCATAGACTTTGAGGAGATCTTCTCTCCAGTGGTGAAGTTTTCATCTATTAGAGTTGCACTTGGGCTAGCTGCAAGCCTAAACTTAGAGGTTGAACAACTTGATGAGAAAATTGATTTCTTCATGGTGACTTGGATGAAGAAATTTACATGGAGCAACCAAAAGGATTTCAAGTCAAAGGAAAGGAGAAACTTGTGTGCAAGTTGAAGAAGAGCTCTTATGGTCTCAAACAAGCTCCACGACAATGGTACAAGAAGTTTGACTCTTTCATGGCGAGTCAAGGGTACACCAAGACATCATCAGATCATTGTGTATTCATCAAGAGGTACTCTAATGATTGTTTTATTCTCCTAATGCTATATGTTGAAGATATCTTGATGATTGGTCGTGATGCACAAAAGATTGTTAATTTGAAGAGAAAGTTGAGCAAGTCTTTTGCTATGAAAGATTTAGGATCAGCAAAGAAGATTCTCGGTATGAATATTTCTCGTGATTGAGAGAATTCAAAGATTTGGTTATCTCAAGAAGACTACATCGAGAAGGTTCTTGAACGATTCAATATGAGCATGGCCAAACCAGTTGGTTTCCCATTTGCAGGACACTTCAAGCTTGGTTCTACAAGTGTGGATGGAGCATATATGAGTAAAGTTCCTTACTCATCTGCAGTTGGCAGCTTGATGTATGCGATGGTATGCATTAGGCCAGACATGGCTCATGTAGTTGGAGTTGTGAGTCGATTTCTCTCTAATCCTAGTAGAGAATATTGAGAAACTGTGAAATGGATATCGAGATACCAAAGAGGTACTTCTGGAGTATGCTTGTGTTTTGGTATTGATGTACCAAAATTTGTCGGGTATACTGATTCTGATATGGTTGAAGATGTTGATTCCAGAAAGTTCATTTCGGGTTTCTTGATAAATTTTGCAGGGGGAGTTGTGTCATGGCAGTCAAAGTTGCAAAAATGCATTGCACTATCCATCACAAAATCTGGGTATATTGCAATTAATGAGGGTTGCAAAGAAGCTTTGTGGATGAAGAGATTCCTTGATGAATTGAGCGTTCACCAAGAGAAGTATGTTGTGTTTACTGATAGCCAGAGCGCTATCCACCTCCCCAAGAACTTGTCTTTTCACTCACGATCAAAACATATTGGTGTGAGGTATTATTGGATTCGAGATATGCTCGAGAAGAAGCAGTTGCACTTGGCCAAAGTGCATACTAGTAAGAATGTATCCGATATGTTGACGAAGGCTCTGCCGAGGGAGAAGCTTGATGTGTGTAGGGGTGTTCATCAGCCGAGCCGGCTCACAAGATACTCGGAATTAACTCGAAAGAAACTCGAAATTGACTTGAGAGTCGAGCTCGAGCTACTCAAGTAATCGAGTTCAAGCTCGAGCTTAATAATACAAAGCTCAATAGGCTCGCGAGCCTAAATGAGCCTAAGTTATTAATTTACAAAATCACCCTTAATGTTATATTTATTTACAATTTACCCCCATTATATAAATAATAAAATAAATAACCAAACCCTACTCCACTTAATTTTTTCTCCAAATTCTTAATGTGCCCTCCACTTCCCTCCATCCGGCGTCGTACCCTGCTGCTGCTTTGATTCTTTCCACCGCTTCCCTCCGGTGTCGTGCCCTACTGCTGCTTTGATTCTTTCCACCGCCATCGCTCAGACGCTCTTATTCTCTCCACCACTCCTCTGATTTCCTCCGCCATCGCTCAGACGGCTCTGATTCTCTGTGAGTTCCACTCCTTTTTGCTTGGATTAGTTCTTCTCTTCTAGTTTATGTACCGTCTAGCCTTAATTTCTTTCTCTTCCCCCACACACTTGATTCAATCAAGAATGTTTATACAACTCATGTTTGTAACCTATAAATCTGTAACTGTATAATTTGCTATTTATTTTTCTTTTTGATTTTGACAATTCATTTGTCTTATTATTTTTGTGATATTTGCTTTTGTCGACTTAAATTTGGATAAACAAGTGTTCATCGCATGTTCTTTAACATAGAAAAAAAGGATTTGGTTTTCATTTTATTTCCTTTCCTGGGGTGGTTCATTTCTTCTTCCATTACTATTGAACTTTTAAAAAAAGTAAATTATGATTAGTTAAATGCTACAAAATGGCCATGCATGTTTACGTGATTCTAGATGCTTGTTATTAACTAGTTAAATATTCATCCAAATAAATTGGTAGTGAGCAGGGCTGGTCTCCTATGCTACGTGTTCTTGAAATTGGTAGTGAGCAGGGCTGATACCCTACATGTTCCAATAAATCAAATTAATTTGTTGCTGAATTTATGATTCTAATGGGTACTTTGCAGTGTGCCTTCTTGTGCAAGTGTTGTAAATCAATCAAGTGAGATGCTTTATGTTTTAGTGCTGAAAGTAGTAATGTTTAGTATTAAGTGTATAACTTAACTATTACTATTCATAATAATTTCTATCGTTTTTTTTTAAAGGAAACATGTCTTATTCTCCACCTGAAGTATCTTCTGAAATGGCCAATAATCCACCATTACAAGGTTCAATTGCTGTTCAAAGTTCAGCACATGAGACTCTCAATTCAGATGATGTTGTCACCACAGATACTAGATTAAATGATGCTGCTAATACTACATCAACTAATACAGCCGGGGGTGATCTTCAATTTGAGCCAAAGAAAAGACAAAAAACATCTAAAGTTTGGATGGAGTTTCGAGAAGTCGAAATTGAAGGCATGAAGAAAGCTGAATGCGTGCATTGTAATTCTAAATTGTCTATTCTTAAGAGTAGACACTTAGATAGATGCATGAAACGGAAGATATTCCAGAGGCAAAAAAAAAATCACCCTGCAACCACTAGAGAACGCATGTGAAGTACAAATGGTGACACCTACACTTACAGATGGAAAGCTTGACATGGAAAAGATGAGAGAGTCAGTTGCACATTGGATTCTCATGCATGAACACCCTTTTACAATTGTAGACGAAGAAGGGTTCAATTTGATGCAAAAACGTAGAATGTATGATTGGGAGAAAATCTCACGTTCCACAATCAAGAGAGATTGCATCCAAGTGTATGCGATTGAGAAGAAAAGATTGATGATGTAGCTAAAGAATATTAACAAGATTAGTGTCACTACGGATTTGTCGAGATCAACCAATCAAAAGCTTGAATACATGGTTCTCACAGGTCATTTTATTGATTCCAATTGGAAATTGCAAAAGCGGGTTCTCAGTTTTGTTCATCTTCCTCCTCTTCATCATGGCATTGAGATAGCAGATAGTCTATTTAAGTGTATGAAAGAGTGGGGTATCGAGAATAAAGTATTTACAATCTCAGTGGACAATGCTTCAAATAATGATTCTGCTATCAGGATTTTGACAGATACATTTTCAAGGAACAAGAAACTACTATGTGGAGGAAAATTATTCCATGTGAGATCTTGTGCACACATCTTGAACCATGACCTTATGGTTCAAGATGGTCTGTCAAGGATTGCTAATATCATTGTAGATATCCACTAGAGCGTGAATTTCATCAACTACAATGAGGCTCGACTTATGATGTTTTCTGAGATTGTGCAACAATTGCAATTACCTCACCAGAAACTTGTTCTTGAATGTAAAACAAGATGGAATTCCACATATGAGATGTTGTTAACTGCTATCAAGTTTAAAGAGGTATTTCCAAGATACAAAGAGCGGGAGCCACACTACACTTGTTGTCCAAGTTATGAAGATTGGGCCAAAGTTGAGAAAGTGTGTTCAATATTGGAGGTGTTCAACTCAGTCACTAACATCATCTCTGGAAGTGAGTATCCAACTTCTAATCTATTTCTTAATGAATTTTATCGAATTAAAGCTTTGTTAGATAAGAAGTTTGTTGATGAAAGTGAAGATGGATTCATTCATGATATGGTAGGAGCTATGAAACAAAAATTTGACAAGTATTGGGGCGAGTGTAACTTGTTGATGGCCATAGCTGCTATTTTGGATCCTAGATGCAAAATGCGAGTTGTTGAGTTTAACTTTCCAAAGTTGTATTCTGAGTTTAAATCTCGAGAGAATATTCACAAAGTTAAGAAAGCTTTATACGACATATTTGATGAATATGTGGCTGAAACTCAACTTGAATGCACTTCTCAAAGTGAGAACAATGTTAGTAGTAGCATCAATATTTCAAATAATGCTCAAGGCTCGTGCTCTGGTTGGTCTGAATTTGCTCAATTTGTGCAATCAGTTGAAACCATTCAACCTCAAATGTCAGAATTGGATATTTATTTAGAAGAATGATGTCTTTTACGTGATGGAAGTGTAGCACCATTTGATGCATTAGAGTGGTGGAGAGAAAATCATTTGAGGTATCGCATCTAATCAAAAATGGCTTGTGATATACTCGCCATTCCTAAATCAACAGTAGCTTCTGAAGCTACTTTTAGTGTGGGGAGTCGTGTTATTGATACATATCGTGCATCATTGGCTGCTGATACTGTACAAGTATTAATTTGTGGAGGTGATTGGTGTCGTAGTCTTCACGGTTTGAAGAAAAAGAATAAAGTAAGTTTGAGTGCATTTTTATATATTTTTATTTTGTTGTATCATTATAACTTATTTGTTTTTCTCTTATTTTTCATGTGCAGAATGAGAAAAAATCGACCAAAATTATGCTGTCCGGATGCCCCTAGCTTGAAGGTAAAGAAATAATTGAAAAATTCTTAGAAGAGTTGTTAATTATTTCTAACAAATATTCTTTTTTGCTATTTTAAACAGTTTAGTTCCAAGTTTACATTCCATTTGTAAAATGCATCTCAATTGAATGATAATTAGTGTTTCTTGTGCTCGAATGATTGAGAAATATAATTATTGTCTCATTTATTTAATATATTGTTACCTGCAACTCATTTTTCTTGTATTTTTTGTTGCTTTGCAAGATTGAAACTTTGCCTACAAACTTCTATCTCTAACAGGGACCATAAGTTTCATATTTTGAGTGGTGCTACTGCTTGTTATTTGTTAAGTTTAAATAATGCAAACAATGGTGATTTCTGCTTAGAAGCATGCAGTATTGATCTTCTATTCTTCTTCTACTCGTGTTAATGGTTGCTGAAATTCTTCAAGTATTTCACTTATTTTTTCATGAAATCCATGATATTAATATTGTAGGTTTGTTGAGAGAAAGTTGAAGTTGAGAAAGCAGTAGGGAGGAGAAAGGAAAAAGTAGCTGGGAGCAATATTTCTTTCTTGTGTGCTTGGTTTTAACATTTTGAATTTTCATCTTTTGGATATTTTTAATTTCCAACTTGTTCTATTTATTTTCATGTAATTGGGACTTATTTATTTTTCATTTATGGCACTTTAATTTAGATTTTGTTCAGTAAAAACAAATAGGTACTGTGGTTGGTGTGATTTTTAATTGAATATAAATATTTTATTAAAATTTAAAAATAACCAAATTCGAGCTCGAGCCCAAAAAATCCAAGCTCGGGCGAGTCGAGCTCGAGATTGGCCAAGCTCGGCTCGGCTCATGAACACCCCCTATGTATGTAGGAAGAGAGCGGGCTTGCTAGAGTCCACGAGAATGAACTGATGGGGGAGATTTGTTAGGTCAGTCCATTATACGTGAGCTTGACCATATTATAAGCTCATTAGACTTTTTCAAACATAAAAAAAATAAGAAGAGTCAGCTGGGGTGTAGAGAACTTGTGACTTGTGAGCAAAAAGAGAGAGAGAGAGAGAGAGAGAAACAAGGAAAGAGGGAGAAGGATTAATTCCCACAATCATTGTAGTAGTTTCAGAAAAATGTGGATTGCCGGAGATTGCACAATTGGATCGTCACAAAAATTTGACAGCAGGTTCGTGACTCCCCTAGCTTCATTCTGAAAGGTGGAGATCAATTTTTGAGCATCCTAAGGTCGTCTGCTCGTGGGAAACAAAGTGTAGAAATTTGGGTTGAGTTTGTTGCTTCTCTCATCTTGTTTCTTGTTATTTGCCAAGGTTATGTGCTTAATTTCGATGGATTTGTTGTATACCAAAATTTTGTGTGTTTGATCTTGATGTTGATGGTGTGCCTCTAGTTTGTTGATCTAGAGAGAATTTAGTTGTACCCATTATTATTGAATATAGTGGATGATTTAAGCGACATATGAGTCCCGTGATTTTAACCCATCACGATCTTCATAAAAATATATATGAATAGGTATAAGAAAAATTAATTTTTTTAAAATAACAATTGTCATAAAAAGAATTATATCTATTTTACGAGAGTTATTTTTATAAAAATCACAATGTTTATGAAGATTAAATGTCATGTGACAACAAAAACTAAAACAAAATTCCCCAATTAGGAATAATTTGACATATCTTAAATTATTTTCCCTATTATTTTTATTGTGAATTGTTAAATAGTTTGTAATGGCTTAAAATCGTGATCCCATGTTATATATACTGTATATCGTTGATTAGAAGTTTTATCATAAATGTTGATGGTTGCTTTTTAATACTAACTATTTCCAATGATGATAATCAGATCATTGAAGCATACATTGAAACTTTTTTCACACCGCATTAGTAATGTCAATCAATTATGAATTTATGATATTACATATATCATTTTATTTGTATATAAGTGAAATATACATGTGTTTTAATTTAAGTGTAAAATAGTTTGCCTCCAGCGCGATGCGCGGTGCGTGTATATTACTTTTAGTAATTTATCATTAATAAATAAATAAAACATTTTTTTTTGAATGTCATAAATACATAATATTAATTTTATTAAAATATATTATAACTTATTAAATGAAATAAAATTGTAACTATTTCTTCCTACGGTCAAATATATTATAAAATTGATATGTTGAAAAGAGTTATATTAATTTTATATACTGAAGTATTAGAATTTTATTGTTGGAACATATATAAGATGGAGGTAAATTTGAACCTAGATTTTTTTAACTTTCAATTTATTATAAAAAGATATAAAAAGTTGAAGCTTAAATGCACAGTAATCTAACTTTTATATAAGTATTACAACTTAAATTATGCATAATATCATATATATATAAATAAGAAAAATAGATATTTAGAACAATTTAATTTTAAAAATTCTTTTAATACAACGGAATCTCATAAAAACTTTCTTGTTGGCCATTTTATGGTAATATTATATCTATAAAGAGATTCAATGCTAAAAATCAGTTTAGGATAAATAAAAATGAATCAACAATAGTTATCTATAAAAATCAATTATTTGTCCCCCTGTTTATAGTAGTAGTGAAAATATTTTGCATATGACAAATAGGTCATGAGTTTGAGTTTTACTGAGATATCTGAGTTCCTAAGTTTAAATACATGTATTACTATTAAAAAAATCAATTATTCGTCCACTACTTGAGTGTAGTGGTGTAAGCACATTATTTGTGATAGAGGTGAGCAAAATCGAACCGAACCATTGGGTTTCGGGCATTTGGTAGGTTTGAAAAACACATACAAATTCGATTTGGGTTGAATAGTTAGAAAATTTCGGGTTATCGGTTTGTTCAGTTTGGGTTTGGTTATAACCGAAGTGAACCGCAATCCATATATATATATATAATTAAATATTCTGTATTTATTTTTTATTATATATTCAATATCTAAATAAATTACAATTTTAATTCTTATTTTTTACAAAATGCAAAATACAAAGTTACAAACCCAAGTTAGAAGTTACCCAACGAAACCCTACTCCTGACTCCCTCGCTGAATTGATCACCCTCAAGCCTCAGCCCCTCACCTCACGCACACCGCTCAATCTGTCTTGACTGGCCGTCTGTGTCACCGGTTGTCGCCTCACGCCGGTAGTCTCTCACATTGCTTGCTAACCAGTCTCGCGGCCCTTGCTCAATCGCTCACCCCTACTCAACCCATCACGCATGTCACTCTTTCTGTCTCGGCTCGCCGTCCTTGTCGCCTCACGCTGCTTGCCAGTCGCTAGCCTGCATCTTCGCGGCCCTCGCTCAATCCCTCACCCTTAGCCCTCTAACACGTTGCTTTTTTATTGTGTTTTTTTAAAAAAATTTATATTTTTTGGTTTAAACCAAAATAAAATGAAATCGATGATTCGGTGTAGTTTCGGGTTGGATTTCATGAAGTTATTTCCATAATCTATTTCTTGTCATATCGGATCATTTATACATTGATAATTATTTATATAGATATACATGACACTGTATTTATAGGTGAAACATATTAAAAGAAAAAAAACATGAATGTGATTAGTAGGAATATAACAATATGTTTAATTGAAGGACCAAAAAAGTTAACATGTAAAAAATAAAAATTATTTTAGTTAAATTTAAAAAATCGCCAATATAATAATATGTGGTATTTACCGTAATTAGAATCAATTATTTAACTTATCATTAACTCATTTGTATTATTTCATGTGGTTTTTACCATTAGAATCAATTATTTAACTTATCAGTAACTCATTTATAGGAAACATGCACACACAAATATATATGTAACATCTCCTCTCCAGGGATCGATGTCAGGGCCTGCAGTCCGATGCACCCCAACCACTTCTCCAGTTGGCGTCTATCAAGCCTGGAAGGTTGTTGGTAGGAGGAATCAAACACATCCCCTACCCTTTAACACCAATCCCTAAGGAGTTTATGTCATCCACTAAGCTGGCGTTAAAGGGTAGGGGATTTTGCTTATACATTATACATTACATGTTTATTTATGGTAAGTTTTTTTTTTGGAAAATCTTTTTGGTGAGTGATTTTGCTTTTATATATAGATATAGATATAAATTATACTCCCTCAGTCTTGTAGGAGTAGTCCCATTTCTCCCGGGCACAGTTAACAATGTTTGTAAGTGTAGTGAAATTAATATTTTATTGGTGAGTGTGAAAAAATTTATCATTTTAGAAAAAATGGGACTACTTCGGGACGGAAGGAATACCGTTTATTAGCATAATAAATTACATTTAAATATATACAACAAAGTTTTTTTTAATAAAGAAATTACTAATTTCATTGCTAAATTTAAGTCAAATCATCGTTAAAACTATTTTAGGAATCTTATAATAGTTTGATAAGAAATTAACGACACAAATCTATCGATGTAGATATAAATATCATATGAGCATTATTCAAATTGCTTTATTAATTATATAAACTCTATAGAAATGAGATATGTAAATGAATATTAATAATTATTTTGATATGCAATTCAATATAAATTAATTATGCGAATATTAATGATCAACAACAATGAACATATCATTGTGGATGAAGGAAGAATACATAAGTTATAGACACACCTTACACAATAAAAAAATTATTAAATATTAAAACTTCAAAAACACAACAATAAATATGTCAAAAAAATTATTAAGAATTAAACCGAATAAAACTGCTCAATTTGTTATATCATTATGATAATAAATGATATTTATATAAGAACACTCATACAATAATATTGATTTGAAGCAAATATAAGAATTTGTGCATTATATTAAATTAAAGTAAATCATCTGAATTAAACAAACATTATATTCAATTCAATTAGTACAAAAATGTAAACAAATTGAATATGACATATATTTTTTTTGTATTATTACAAAAAACGCATAAACACTCAATAAATAAAAGAAAAGGGATTGTGATGCTAATAATTTATACAACAATTCTGCTTCATATTAAGAACAAAAAATACAATGAATTATACAATGTAAATTACAATCAACGAGTCGATCTCACATTTAAATGTAAAAATCTTTGGGCAAATATGCATTCCTTTGTATGTATTCCTCTCTACAAAGTAGCCCATTCACCATGAAACCAAATAATATGATGTGTAATAATAAAAGAAGAAAAAGAAATATAAATCTATCTGTTGTTCTGGAGAATAATCCTACAACACAAACACATAAAATGAACAATGAGTTTAAACATATTATTTGAAAATATGAACCTTATAAACTATATGAACAACATACATAAGAAAGTAAGAGTAACGAAATGGGTAGTCAATTAGCACACCAAACAGGGCATTTATACTATTTCTTTTATTTATCATATTTAGTAAATAATTACTAATTAATTCACCCTTATTTATGTTAATTATCAGTCAAACAAATTGGCTCAAATTTCGTATCGTTAAATCTTTAATATCACTAATTCTGCATCAGTTTCTTAATCATTAATTATGTTAATTTCTTAAATCATTTACGTATTATTATTTAGTCATATAGAATTTGTCAATCAAATGATTAGTTAAATAACTTGATTGACCTAATTAATTATTTACCATATTCAAAGCATCCATTGTCCACCAATAATATATATATATATATATATATATATAATAATAATAATAATAATAATAATACATTATATCCATAATTCATTAACTATTATTTTAGGAAAGTTCATGAGCTGAATTTTTTTAGGAGTCTTGCCTTTTAGTATAGATAAATATAAATATCAAATAAAATAATTAGTAATATGATTAAGTATTTATTATTAATTACTTACTATACAGTATCTCTATTTTAGAAATTTTGTTTAGGGAAAAAATTACTTTGCCTAAGAATAAATAATTAACTATTAAAATATAAATATAACTATTATAAGCTTTTATATATTTATGTACACATTCTTTTAGAATAATAGCAATAATTAATAATTATCTTTAATTAATTTGTTATATGACTTTTTTATAAATGAATTATAATTATTATGCGATAATTTTTATTCTTTTCTTATTTATTGTAGAGTTATTTTGGAAAATCTAATTACATACTAATCATATTTATAATTGATTACCTAAAATATTTTAGAATTATATTTGGCAAGTATTTTTTGGGGGAAAAAATTTTTTGCTTGGGGTTTTGCCTTTTAGTATATATAGAAAAAATATAAATTAAATAATTGTAATATACATTTAGACAAAAAGATAATTAATTAGTTGAGGAATACTAAAATAATATTTAAATATATATAATAAAATAGTTAATAATAATTAATTAGGAATTTAAGTGATTATTATACTTTCTATTTATATTATTGGTTGTTTAATATATTGTATTATTATTTATGGAATCTTTGTTTGGGCGGGAAAAAAAAACTTTAAGAGGGGTTCTGCTTATATATA
>JAPKLW010003128.1:12277-36198 GCA_026898455.1 Plectranthus barbatus | reverse complement strand
ATATATATATATATATATATATATATATATATATATATATATATTAACATTATTTAATAATTAAATTAACGTTATTTATTAATTAAAAGTAATGATAAATAAAATTTAATGAAGATTAGAAATTATATTTAATATTTTATTAAAAATTGTAATATATGAAATTCATTGGTAATGATATAATATAATATAAATATCTTCGCGCATATTAATTTTTATTACCTTGATCTCTAAATATCATATAATATATTATAATTTAAGCAAAATAATTTGGACAAGACGCATGTAAATTAATCATTTGATTACTCCTAGAATGATTCACTACTCTAAAATAATATGTGAAACTTGATTAGAAATACTCCAATGAAAAATGACCAATTGCCATTAAACAATCATAAATATCGTTTGCATGTGAAACACCAATAAATTGGTCATGTTTGTTCTCAATTTAAAAGAAAAATAATATATATATATATACATATATATATATATATATATATATATGATTTAAATAAATAAATGTAAATAAATACTTAAATCTCGTGAAATATATTTATGTGTATTGATGTCAAATAAATATATAATATTAACACATTCAATTTTCATAAATTCGTTCAATAAGCATTTAAATATGTGCAATTTTTGGAAACAATTCTATCAAATTTAAATAATAAACATGATTAATAAGTAATAAATTAGTGGCCCACATCAAAATCTATGATTATCCATTCAAATATAAATAAATTAAAATGTCATTTAAAATGTTATTGACAAAACAATATTTGTTTGAAATGTTAATCCTTCATATATAAACAAAAAAGGTAAATCTAGAATGTTATATGCAACTATAAGCATCCATATAAATGTATTGATATATACATATATATATATATAGAATATATTATTTATTAATAAATACATGTACAAATTTATCAATTTGAGATCTTCAACTGTGCTAAAAGTGCAACAACGCCTATGTTGTTCCTCATAAGGGATAAAAAAATAATATGATTGAAACCTTGTACAAAATGTACTTTTAAGACAACAGAAGATCTCAAAATAATAAACATGATTAATGAGTAATAAATTAGTGGCCCACATCAAAATCTATGATTATCCATTCAAATATAAATAAATTAAAATGTCATTTAAAATGTTATTGACAAAACAATATTTGTTTGAAATGTTAATCCTTCATATATAAACAAAAAAAGGTAAATATAGAATGTTATATGCAACTATCAGCATCCATATAAATATATTGATTGATATATATATATATATATATATATATAGAATATATTATTTATTAATAAATACATGTACAAATTTATTCATGCATAACAAAATAGGAGGATGTGATCTAATTTATTACATAAAAAGAGTACATTAGAAACAGTGAAATCTTCTTTGATCAATTTGAGATCTTCAACTGTGCTAAAAGTGCAACAACGCCTATGTTGTTCCTCATAAGGGATAAAAAAAATAATATGATTGAAACCTTGTACAAAATGTACTTTTAAGACAACAGAAGATCTCAATCTCCTTTGATCGATGCTTTTTGAATTTCAAATGAGCGCAAATCGAACCACTTCTTCATCTTTGTTGGTGGTAGATTTTGTGCAGAACTTGATGTGGAGAAATATTTAACTACAACCTCAAATGAGAATATAAACCAAATAAAATAATTAAATATTATATAAATACATCACTACAAACAAATGAACACAAGTAAGTTCTATAAAAAATCAACTATAACAAAAACAAAAACAAAAAATGAGAATGGTTGGCTATTTGTGCTAGATTTCTAAGTATTTATACTAATCATTCTATATGAAGATTTTAATGAAATTATCACTAATTAAGTTTTTCATTTAATTATGATTATATCAAATAAATATTTTGTAACATCAATTTATACTTTTTAAGGAAAAAACTTGACAAATGGGTTGATGTTAATTAAACAAATTATATATAAAATCTTAAAGAATTATTGCACATTATGAAATTAGCTATATAGCCAATACACATTATTCGATGTATTAATTATGTTAATTTATTATTAGCATATTGATTTTCATTATGCTAATATAATTTTTTTCCTTCATTCTCTTTTGATGTAATCATTGTGAAATTCGCAAAATAAGGTATAGCTTGAAGATAAAGTTTTGTATAATTAATAAATTCATTATTTTCCAATTATTTATATTATTGATTTATTTTTTAATTTGTTCTTTATTTCATATATTCATCATTATTTATAATTTACTATAAAATATATAAATGTATATTATTTTGAATATATTTAATTATTTAAGACTTAATATATTTGATACTTTTATGTACCTAATATACTATTATTATTTATACATTATAATAAAACTATTAGTAATTACATATTTACCATATCTATTATTAGTTATTTACCAAATTTAATTTTACTTACCTAATATAAGCTGAATTTATTTATGGTAATATATTTTGGGGGAAAAGCTTTTGGGGTGGGGTTTTGCTTTTAGGTATGTATAGATATGTAAAATGAAAAATCACACCAAAATTGTTGGTCACAAAAAAAATATATACCAAAAACAATAATAATACATTAATCAATGAAATGATTAATTTAAGTATGCAAATTGAAAAAAAAACCCAATTGTTTATATAAAAATGTCATACTGCAACAATCAATAATAATAAATTTATCATATGAGTAATCAATCACTTTTGGAATTCTTTACGGTGACAAAAAACGAATCCTATTTTAATGTTATATAGTTTTGTGCTTTGTTATTATATTTATATAGTTATCATGATTAAATAAATGAGATACAATCGTTTTTTATAATTATTTATGTTAAAGTAATTTTCACAAATAATAGATATTAAGAATATAAAAAAAGCTACATAATTATTTTTTTGAATTTACTCAAAAAGAAAAAAAAAAGAATAAATATTTGAAAAACTTCATAATTAGACAAACTCAAAATAATTAAATTATCTAAGATACATATAATGTATAAATATAGATTTTTTATATATACTAAATTCATCGTTAAAATTTAGCATAATCTTTTTTAATTAAGTTTGTGCAAATGATGATATATATACAATAATTATTATATATTAGTTGTATTTTAGAATAATCATCATTAAAACATCACTGATTTGAATTCTTCTATACCATTTTTTACTGCACAATAAATTAGTTGTGTTACCATAATAATTACTTTCTAGATTTTATTTTATGATTCATTTCGGAAATCTTCTATACCATGATAATTATGTTCTATATTTCTTTTGAGATTATTTTAATTAGGAAGTTTATCTATAAGCAGAAAAAAAAAAAGACTTTTTAGGGTTTTACTTTTTAGGAATAATATAGATATAGATTGCGCATTAAATTAATTAAACAAGAGTTGGATTCGCCCACTCCCGAGTTGTGCGTGTGCCATGAAAAATATGGCACTGCTGCATTGCATGAACCCCTAATTACATATATATAAATCACAATTTCCCTTAATCCAAACTTAATCACCTACTCTCCCTCTCCCTCTCCCTCTCGATATGGGTTTGGGTGCAGTATCAATCTGTGCAGTTGTTGCAGTTATGCTGCTGCAGCTTCTCACTCTAACAGCCGGAGATGCTCGAAAATGCGATTTATACCAAGGGAATTGGGTATTCGATAAATCGTATCCCCTCTACCGCCCCGAGACATGCCCGTTTATATTACAGCAGTTTAACTGCGCCGGAAACGGACGGTCGGATCTCCGATATCAGAAGTATCGATGGCAGCCCAAAAACTGCAGCTTACCAAGGTAACAAAATTCTTCCTTTTCTTCATTTTTTTTTCTTCATCACAAATCAATACCAACTACTCCTCTCAACCCTTTCTCATCTAACTGTATCGTGTCATGTTTATCTCATGACGTCGATGAATTAGTTGTATTGTATGAGAGAAAAATGAGATTGGGGGGTTTGTGTTGTGTAGGTGGAATGGGGCGCGTTTTGCGAGAAGAATGAGGGGGAAGCGCATAATGTTCGTGGGGGACTCATTGAGCCTGAACCAGTGGCAATCTTTGGCGTGCATGATTTACGCTGCCAATCCAACTTCTCCCTATCAACCCACCGAATCCCGGGGCTTGTTATCTACCATTGTTTTCCCGGTTACTTTTATTCTCTAAATTTATAAAATGAAATCATTTTTTTAATACAAGATTTCTAAGCTTTTAAACTATGATGCAGGAAGTGAACATTACACTGATGTACCTGCGGAATCCAGTGATCGTGGACTTGGTAAAACGAAAGGGGCAGAGAGTCTTGAATCTGGACTCAGTTGCAGGCAGCTCAGAGCAATGGCTACAAAGCGATGTCTTGATCTTCGATACATGGCACTGGTGGACTCACACCGGCAAAAAACAACCGTACGTACATGAGCAATTCATTTATTTCTATATATATTTAACATTAAAGAGATTTTGCTGTGTAAATGTACGCAGATGGGATGTAATCCAAGACGGGAATTCCACATTGCAAAACATGGACAGGTTAGAGGCATATGAGAAAGCATTGAGGACTTGGGGAAGATGGGTGGACCAGAAAGTGAATACTCATAAACACAAAATATTTTTTCAGGGCGTTTCTCCTGATCATTGGAAGTAAGTAGTGTTTTTTTAAAAAAAAATCTTGATCATTAATTAAAGCTAGCACGGATTTAAAAAAAGATGGTGTGTACGTATATTGAAACAGTGCAAGCAACTGGGGAATGCCAGAAATGCAACGTTGTGCGGGAGAAGGGAGACCCGCGGCCCTGACGCGGCAGATGGAGGAAGACGACACTTACAGGGCTGATATTGCATTGAAACAAGTGTTGAGGAGCCTCAAAAAGCCAGTGCAGTTATTAGATATCAGTAAAATGTCAGGGCGTAGAGTGGACGGGCACCCTTCTATCTACGGGAACCCGAGACATGCAGGGATGGATTGCACTCATTGGTGCCTTCCTGGAGTCCCTGATGCCTGGAATCAATTTCTTTATGCTAAACTTCATACTTTCTGAGTCTTATTTATGACTCATATGATCTGTTTCTAATTCCTCATCACTATATATACAGTAGTTGGTTTTGTTGAAGATGAGTGCTTGGTGTTAATTTTAGCCATTGTTCAAGGATGACTATTCAATCTTTTCATGAGAAAATTAATGTAGTAATTCTTTTAATTTATGTTGCCATTGTTTTGCAGTCGTATAATCCAAATACATTGAAGTCAACAGCATATTATCGATGCTTGTTTTATATATATGTTTCTTCTTTTGGTTTTATAGTGTGATGAGATATCAGATAGTTGGGTTATTCAAAAAAATGACTCAATTTATGGGCAAAATCCTATGCTAGGACTGACAAGTCACTTTGTGTTGAGAGGTATTTTGGAAATTTAATTATTCAATGAAGATTCAGCTTGCTTTAATTTGCTCAAATGTTAACACTGCTCTGCTATGCTGTGTGAAATTACACACACTTAGGAACTTAGATGCATAGTATAGAGGTAGCTGTATTAGAACTCCGATGAAGAGCAGTTCCGGATTTCAATTATTTCTGAGTTACATTTTGAATGCTCCATCTCAAAAGGTCTATCATGTATGCACTTGGCAAATCTACATGGGGATTAGGCGGTGTTTGGAATTTTTCGGTTTTAATAGTATAGTAACCCACTTATCAAATTGGGTGTCCCGGCCGAATTGATCAATTTTTAAAATTAACAACTTTTTCACGCTCAACAATAAAATATTACTAATTCTACTTGAACTCATTGTTCTTAATTTCCGTACCCAAAAGAAAAAAGTTATTTTATTTGGGACGGAGGGAGTATTTGATATTTTTACTCATTTAATCTTCAAGTTGTGAGAAAGCAAAAATGAATTGAAAATAAATAATATCAGGGTACAAGGGGCTGAAAATGAAGAATAATTATCGTTTCAGAACATAAAAGATAATTTAATTATTGATTTAAAACCTGAAATAATTTTCGGATTCTAAATTAATACTCTACATATAAATGATTCATAAATTTTTTCTCGAAATCTTTTTATTATGAAAAATCAAATGAACCCCTTTTGATGAATATCAGTTAACTCAATTTGAGCACTTAGAACCTCTTTTTCATCTCATGTTTAAATCTCGTATATTAGCTTTGCACCTATATGTTGTGTACGGGTGTGCATAAACCGCTTGACACCTGAAATAACCGACCGAACCGAAGTAATTCGGTCGGTTCGGATCGATTATATATACAATTGGTTTGGTGATCGGTGCTGACTTTATGAATCGAAGAAATCTTGGTCGGTTTTCGGTGATACAAAAAAATTGAATTCGGTTCCACTGAACCGATCGAAATAAATATATTGTTTAATAAATTTAGCCTTCTCTCCATCCAATACACGTTATGATGCTTTGTGCATTTTTGATTGGATTAACCGACAATTTTTATCTTTGATTTGATTATTATGTCATTGATGCTTCAAGCATTTTACTTGAATATGGTAATGATATATAACCTTTGATTCGACTCTTGCCATTAGATTAAGAAATTGAATTTTCCGTTATTACTTGTGTCCAAGTTGAATATTTTTGCTATGAACCTATGTACATCTTGAGAAAGGATATTGGTAGTATTGAGAAGTTTCCGAAAAGTTTCATAAATGAAATTTAGTTATAATAATTTTTACTTTATATGTTGCAACACAATACTCCCTCCGTCCCATTTGAATTGTCCACTTTGCTTTTGGCACAATAATCAATGCGAGTAGATATAGAGGAAATTAGTATTTTATTAGTGAGTGGGTATTATTTTTCTATTTTAAGTAAGTGGATAATTAAATGGGACGGACAAAAAAGGAAATGTGGACAATTGAAGTGGGACGAGGGAGTATTATAAAATAAAATTTATTTTCCCCTATTTTTTCATCAAACGCCCCACCCCTTTCATCTTCCTCCTCGCTCTCCATTCTCCATAAAATTGTATTCTCTCCTCACCTACACCATTTTCTCTTCTGTAAATCCACATCTCTCATGAAACTCGGCAGTTGCATCTTCGTATTTTCTCCTTTCTCCATAGAAACCTTTAAATCTATTGGTGCGCTGATACATTTACTTATTGGATCTCCGCGATTTATGAGGTCAAATCTTGAATCATCGTCCCCATCTTGAGTGGCTTCCAGGAATCTGCGATTTGTAGTTCTTATATATTTTTTTAATTTTCTCTTGTATTTAAAATTGTATCGGTTAACCGTTGAAGAACAGTCGGTGGTCGGTTTGGTGATTACTGAAATCGGTGGGATGGTCGGTTAACTCATTTTCGAATTTAGGGAATTTCGGTTTTAGAGCAACCAGCAACCACTCAACCACTTAACTATTTTAATATTTTATTAATTTCTCTCTCATTCATATCATCCAATCCAACCACAATATTTTTTTTCCAAAGTTTATCAGCAACCGGACAACCACACCATTTTATATAATTTTTTTTATTTGATTTTATTTTTAAAATAAAAAATAATTTATAATTAAATTAAAAAAATAAATAACTTATAAAGTGACTAGTAAAATAAAAAAAAATTAGAATTATCAAGAGAAAATATTATGCAAAAGATGATATTTAATAATATAACTAAGTGTATATACACACACATATATATATATTCAAAAATAAAAAATAAATATATCAAGATTAGTCTATATTTGTAGAGAATAAAAAAATATGAATTGTAATATATTACTTATTTATTTTTATTTAAAAGATATATTAATTTGAATATTATTCTAGTGCAAAATTAATTAACTAATAAAATGAAGACAAATGTCAACAAATTATTAGTCTATCATTAAAGAATTAATGAAAATAATAGTGGGACTCGCATACCTTTGGAGGTTGAAATGGTCTCTAGGGGACCTTTGGTTTAGGAGAGAGAAATTTTTTGTATTTTTTAATTTGAAAAAATTGCTGATGTGGCAGAGACCACAAGTTTTGTGGTCATTGTTATTTATGGTCTTAGGCACTTTGGTCGGTCGGTCCTTGCCTCAAACCGATCGACTGAATGTACAATGTAAAGTTGTACGAATTAAATAAATAATATTTTATATTACAATATAATTAATAATATTATATCAGTATAAAATAAATTACATTTTTATTATTTAAAATATTTTAAAAAATTAGTGAAAATGTATATAAATAAAGTTTTATTGAAATTTATTATTGTTTGTTGTATAGAAAAAATATAGATATTTTTTTAATATGGAGATAGATATTATATAAACACAAAAATGAAAAAAAAAGAGAGTGGAAAATATATTTTATATATTAATATTGCAGTTTTTATTTGTTTTAAATATTGGAGATTTTTTAATAAGGAAAAAGAAAAAAAAAAGGCCCATGAATTCTTCTCTCTGTTTATATTCTTCACTCGCGGAGTAATCAGAGTTCCAAAAAAAGAATGTCTTGCTTAAAAAGACAAACCAACGACTTCGTCTCTGTTTACTGTTTTCCTCCAACGCTGAATTCAACGCTTTGTTCTAACAAACAAAAAAAGCTACAGAAATCCTTAGAAAATTCAAGCCCGCCTCCATGAACAAACATCATTTTTTCCTCGTAAATAAGAATCAAAACTCATTTATTGCAACGCCCTTTCCCCAATTTACTACAATCTTTCTTCTCCAGAGCTGTTGAAAGTCAATCCCACTCATTCATTGACGCCCGCATCGTTAAAGCCTCGGATTTGGACGATTATGTTACAGTTACGCTGTTTATGCTGCCTCAGATATATCTCTTCCATTCGGGCTTTGGTCTTTTTCTTTCCCTCCAAGAACCCACTGTTTTCTAGTTCTTTCACTTGAATTTTGCAATATTCTTGGTTGAGTTGATCACGAAGGAAGATTTTGATCAAGTGCTTGTGTTGTTGTTAAGTCATTTTGATTATCCGTGGTGTAGATTGATCATTGATCATGGATAGATCAAATGAAAGCTCTAATTTGGCGGCGCCTTTTCTGTTGAAGACGTATGAGATGGTGGATGACCCAATAACTAATTCTGTTGTTTCTTGGAGTCACACAGGGTATAGTTTTGTTGTCTGGAACCCACCCGAGTTTGCTAGAGATTTGCTTCCGAAATACTTCAAACACAATAATTTCTCCAGCTTCATTAGGCAATTGAATACATATGTAAGATCTTTTGCTTCCAGATGTTTCTTCATGTTGCTTGTTAATGGTGTTTGTTTAGAGCTCCTCTCTTTTTTTGCTATCTCTTTGATTGTGATCTTCATGTACCCTGTTAAAGAGACAGCTTGTTTCTGATTCCAGTTGGCTTCATATTCTTAATGATAAGTCAAGCATTAAATCGTTAGATAGTTTTGCTCAATGTTTTCTTGAATTTTGCAGGGTTTTAGAAAGACTGATCCTGATCAATGGGAGTTTGCAAATGAGGAGTTCATTCGAGGGCAGACACATCTGTTAAAGAATATACAGAGGCGAAAGCCAATTCATTGTCATTCAATTCAAGGAAATGTAGCTCCATTAACTGATTCAGAAAGGGAGAATTTTGAGGAAGAGATTCAGAAACTGAAAGGGGAAAAAGCTGACCTTCAGTCAGAAGTGGAGAGGCATAAACATGAGAATCAAGGCTATGAATATCAACTCAGATCCTTACAGCAGACGTTGATGAACATAGACTCTAGGCAGCGGCAGCTGATGATCAGCCTTCCTCAGCTGTTCGAGAAACACTCAGAATCTCAGAACAAGAGAAGAAGATCAATGGCCTCGCATTTCTTGCAAGGTGAAGGCCGTGAGGGAGAAAACTCAAGAACTTGGACTTTTCCATTGATAGACTTGCAACATGTTGATAGATTAGATTCAACTCTATGTTTGTGGGAGGAGTTTCTGCATGGGAATGGGGTTGATCAGAATCCAACAGCAGCAGCATCTGGAGATTCTGATTTGAATGCCCCACTTAGCTCGCCATGTTGCAATATGTCAGCATCAACTTCAGTAGACTCTCCAGAGCTCGCTGTATCTTCGATTTGCATTGATCTTGACTCCAGGCTGAAACCAGAGGCCATTGATGTGAATATAAAACCAGCCAAGATTCCTGATAATGGATTAATGCCTAAAGATGAAGAACAGGATGTGACCTTCCCTTCTGTGGCGGCGGGGCCCAACGACGTCTTTTGGCAACAGTTTCTGGCATAGGCTGGCTACACATGGAGTATCTAAGCTGCCACATCTTTTTTTGATCCCCAAGTATTGAGGCTTAATGTAGAATTTCTATTCCTATGAGATGCAATGCTTGATGAAACTGTTTCAATTTCTATCAGCAAAGCAGTTGGATTAACTAGGCTAATTGAATCAAGATTTGTACCATGAAATTAAGTTACTTGAATTGTAGTGTTATTTCGACAGTTGGAATGAAATTTGAATTCCATAATGACGGTTTCCTTGCTAATCTCCACGTTTTACTCCCATTTCCTTTTCTGCTCATAACTGCTGCTCTATATCATAAACAATCTCCTATTCAAATTTTGAATTTCATATTTCACTCAAATTCTCCTGCTCCTCTCCTTCACAAACACTATCACTCACCGACTGAAACGGCTGTTGAGAATGAGCTCAGCATGCACGCCGCAGAGGCTGGTCGGACGTAGAGCCAGGAGAAACTTAGCATCATGTTTTTTTGCTCGACGCATACGTTTCGGTAATGATCATGAAATTCTCTGTAATATATATTTTGATATCTCATTTTTATTCTGTGTGTTTCGTGCAGAGAAAAAAACCAAAGCCTACAGCAGCAAATCACCGGAAACGTCCACCGCCAGCATTGTTTTCGACTTCACCGGCGGCGGTGAAGGCCGCAGGGCGAGTGAGGGAAAGTGCAAAGAAAATGTCCAAAACTCTCCATCGCACAGCAACAGGAGCAGTGGTGGTGAGGGCGAGCCGCATGTTACCAATGAAGATTACTTGGTTTTCTGCTTCGGAGAAGATGGAGCCATCGATATTTTGAACGGCAGCGGCAGCGGCAGTGGCAGCAGCAACAACTACGAGGAGCACGATAACATACCAACACGGGTCAGCAGAATCATCCTTGCATTGAAACTGTTGGGAGAAAAGATGAAATGCCATTTGGAGAATCAACAAAATGCTTTCTTTTTCTTTTTTTTTTTGTTGCAGGGTGATGATGAAAGCAAGAATGTGGAGGTTGAGCAATTTGACAGTCCTGATTCTAATCTATCTGATACAAGCTCAGGCTCCTTTGCCTTCCCAGTGTGAGTCTAAATTGTTTGATATTTGAATCTTTACATATCTAAATTATGTTTTTGTACATGCCACGTTTGAATTACTGTAAAACGCAGATTGAAAATTGAGGAATGGATAGGCAGCCCAGTTGACATGCCCAAGAACCGAAATCAAAGTGTTCCATTCCACCGACATCGCCATAGTTTCTGAAGACGTTGTCTTTACTCAACAACGTTCTATTTTGTTTGCATTTGTATTAATTTGAACTACCTAATGTAACTTCAATCTATATGTATTGCAAAAGCACTATTGATTTTGCAATTTCAGACTGTCTTTAGTCATTTCAGATAATAAAAATACTTTCAAAGCGCTCTGTTGCCTACAATGGAAGCACTACCAGACAAATGGGTCAAGAGACAAAATGGGTCTTCGTTGACTTAAGCTTTCATGAGGTTTTCTTGAATCAAGAACTTAAATTCATTGGATTCTTTTCGTATAGCCTAAATCTGTAACGCATCATTGAAAATAGTTGTGCTTCAATCTGTTCACAGCTTCTGGTAAGAATCTGACGGCTACTTAGTTTTCTTTTCTCCGTCAATGACTAGCTCTGGATTCGTAATCCTAAGCATAACAAAGCATGTTATGCTAAATTTCGATATGAAAGTTTGGACTTGTATATTAGTGGAGTAGAGCCTAGTAATCCAGATGTATCCATACCTATCCCTCCAGCTTCATCATCACAGTATATGAAACTGGGATCTGATGGAGCATCTTAGAGTGATTCAATGGGGGTATCCATTGTCCGAAGTAGCTGACATTCTTGATATTGCATCTCTCGGTGAATGTGATTATCCATTGGTTTTTGGAAGATACAGACTTTCAGCCTGCAAGTGATGGCAGTCCGGAGCTCGGTTGCTCTGAAGTCATCCCCATCACTTGTAATGCTTCCAACATTTGCAGTCTCCCATGAATCAGGAATATCTTCAGCTGCTGCAAAGGGAAACACTAGCTTGTTATGGCCTGTACTAGGATCAACTATTAGTGTTTGTGTAGTTGTTGTGGGAGCTGTGGTTTTTGCAAAGCGTAGGAGGAGAGGAGGGTCCGAAGATGTTGAGGAGGACGATTTACCAGACATGCCCACATGGTTTTCTTATGAAGAGCTAGCAACTGTAACTGACAACTGCAACAAGAAACTTGGATTTGGCGCAGTTTATGAAGAGGGTTGTATAGTGATGGGACAAGAATTGCAGTGAAGCTCCTGGATGGAGTCAGTCGTGTTAAGATTTAAGAAGTCTTTTCTGGCAGAGGTTCTGCATTCATCATGTAAACTTGGTTAGGCTGATTGGATTTTGTGCTGACAAATCTCACAGGCTTCTGGTTTACGAGAACATGTGCAATGGATCTTTAGACAGATGGATCTAATGCAGACACAGGAAAAACATAATCCTTTACATAGCTAAGGGATTAGCTTATCTTGATGAAGAATGCAACATACTTCTTGACGAAAGTTACAAGGCGAAGATTGCTGATTTCGGACTTTCTAAGCTCATTGATAGGGATCAAAGTAGGGTTGTGACAACCATGAGGGGCACACCGGGTTATCTTGCTTCAGAATGGCTTAGTGCAGTTATCACAGAGAAAGTCGAAGTCTATAGCTTTGGAGTAGTGATTCTTGAAATTCTATGTGGGAGGAAGGTTTTTAAAGAATCCAGGCCGGAGGAGGAAAGATATATGTTGGCCGTTTTCAAGAAAAAAGCTGAGGATGGCAGTGGTTGGATCATGTTGACAACTGCCATCAAAATGTGGAGTCCGAGGTTGCAAAAGTTGAGGAGATGCTGCGGATAACAGCGTGGTGTTTACAGAATGATTCATGAGAAGAGGCTTTCTATGTCTATGGTGATCAAGGCTTCAAAGGGAGAGAGTTGAGGATTCTTGGAAAGATGTTGATCACCACAATTTCTTGGTTAAAAAATAATTTGCTTGGTGGAATCCCCCAAGGTACACCTTCGATTTTATCAGGCCCAAGATGATGTTAGAATTCTTGAATTAGTGATTGTGTTACTAAAAACTGCAACTTCTCGTATCAATGGTATGAATATCACATAAAATAAGACAAACAAAGAATGGACTAGCAAAAACCTTCAACAGCTACCTGGCTTCTACCTCAGTTATAGTTACGGAGCCACTTCTTGATTCCTCACCTCCAGATGTATTCCTGTCTGAAAAACTAGAGCTACTGTGGAAGAAGTATCCAGGTTTCTTGGGCTGAGGCAACACTGTATCCTCTGTGCTCAACATGAGAACCACAGCCGGCATCATCGGCCTCTCGTCTGCTGCATGCTGAACGCACAGTAACCCCACCTGGATGCACCTCCTTACTTGCCATTCCACGTATGAACTGTTGCACCATTCATCCATCACCTCCAATTCTCTGTTTTCCTTCCAGAGTAGCCATGCCTGTCCCAAAAGAGTCTCTCGTCAATGAGCAGAAAGTTGCAGCAGTGTGTGTATATATATGAATTATAATTCACCTGTTCCAAGAGATTCTGATAGCAAGAAGGGTGCTTGAAGCCTCTGTTCTTTTTCCCACTCACTATCTCCAGTATTACTACTCCCATGCTAAACACATCTGATTTCACTGAGAAATTCCCATCAAAAGCATACTCTGGAGCCATGTAGCCACTGCAACCAGCTTTGTTTAGCACGAAATGAAGGTTTCTTACATAATTGCAAACGAAATGGAGCAAACTTACTATGTCCCAACTACTCTTTTTGTTTTTGCCATGGTTTGATCACCTTCAAACATTCTGGCTAAACCAAAGTCTGAAATCTTTGCGTTTAACTTCTCATCTAGCAAGATATTGCTCGTCTTGAGGTCCCTATCGATGATTTTGAGCCTGGAGTCATGATTGAGGTAAAGAAGACCTCGAGCAATCCCCATTATTATATCATACCGCTGCTGCCATGTCAACTGTGCTCTTCTATTCTCATCTGCATGGGGTGAAGGATTTTATTACATGTTTGGTGTACTTGAGGTAATAATTCATGAATGGGATTAAATGAGGTTTGGACAGACTTTTCCCCTCCTTCAATGCAACACCCCAAAATTCTAACAAGAGAGTTTAGCAATCAAAATAACTTCGTTTTTGAACTCTTCCGGCCCTTGTCCCGAGGTTTTCGACATTCTTTTCACTGCAATTGCTAGGTCAGTTGATAGTTTTCCCTACAAAAGCCACATTCCATCATAAATTTTTTAACAACGTGGTTCTTTATTCGCGTAGTCTATTGTGATATAGACAACGCGAATGAATATTCGTATTGTCTATATCGTGTAGTCTATTACACATTTTCTTGTAGTGTTCAGATGAAGCGGAACAAGCTTCAAAACTGTGTAGAAAAGTATGAATCTTTCCAAATGTTTCCTGGTGAAAATGTTAAATCAATGGAAGCCAGATTCAATGCTATTATCTGTGAGCTGAAAAACTTGGGGAGAACCTATGAAGTTGCAGATATGAATGCAAAAATTCTCTCAAAGATGCCCAAGGAGGACTGGTTTGTCAAAGCCACCAGTTTCAAGGAGAAGGATCTCTCCAAGATGACGACCAAGGATGTGTTCGTCCAGCTCCAAGCCCACGAATGGGACATCCAAATGGCGAACATGAATGAAGCAGTGCGAAGTGTCAGCACAAATCCAGAAGAAGATGCTGCCTTTTTCGCAAAAAGTGAGTTCAAAAGAAGGCCTCAAAAGCCTTATCAAGCTGACAGATCTTCCGGACAGGCATCCACTTCAAAGTCAGCACCCTCACCTTCCTACCAGAAGAAGAAGGAAGAGAGCTCAATTGAAGAGCTTGAGGAGCAGATGAGGAAACTGACTAGACTTCTTGAGAAAGCCAAAGCCAAGAAGGAATGTTCACAGTCCAGTAAACTGAAGTTTAGCTAAAGACCTCCTAAAGCTTGCTTTGAGTGCAACTCTCCAGACCACCTCAAGTATGAGTGCCCACGGGTTTCCAAGGAGGAAAGGGAGCGCTTGAAGAGGGTATTCGAGAAGAAAGCTTCCAGAGCAGTTGCAAAGGCCATGCTCTCCAAAACTGAGATGCTAGACAATGATGATGGCTACTACACATCAGATGATCATGCAGTGAGGAAGCCTTCCTGGTGCTGATGACCAAGTTCATGCTCGATTATTAACCAAAAACTCAAGTAAATGCAAGAAACAAATAAAAAAATAATGTGATAAGTAAGGCAAAATAAGAGCTTATCAACAATTAATATTTAATATATTTAACTTTTTTTATATTTTCAATTTAAATATTAATGTATGTATAAATATAAATTTATTATTCTCAACTCAATTTAGTTAATTATCCATATTTGAATGTTAAAAAGGAATACAAAATTTTTTTATATTTGAAATTCATATATTTTTTTGAAAATAATGCAATATATTTGTGGTTTTAAAACATATTAGAATAAATAAAAATTTATAAAATTCAAGTAAAATTATATTTCTAAGAAATAATAGTTACAATTAATAAGTATACAAATGGAAGAGAATACATAATAACGTAAATAATATAATTTTTGAATGTATTAAAAAAAGCAAAATAAAATACACCCCACTAAATTTTATCTTTGTTTCATAAATTTGAGTACATACTTTTGACCTTTAAAGTTGGATTTTTGAATTCTCCCAATAATCAAAATATATTTTTAGAATTATTTATATTTCCCAATTCATTTATGTAAAAGACTATATACAAAAAGCATTAATAGCAACTAAAAAATGTCATACGCTTCTATTAAATATAAACTAATATTTTACCCGTGCAATTATTATATTTAAGTATTATTAAAAAAATATTAGTATATCAAATATTATTTATGATTTAAATAAGATAATTTATGTCACAACATAAATGTAAATATTATATAAATATAATAATTGCGTATATTAAAAAATTTGATAAGTTTCAAGTACACAACTCAAGTGGTTAAAACTATTTGGTTACAATAAATTATGAATTAGAGCTTGATTGAAATCAATGGATTATAATTTATTGAAGAAAAATAATGCTTAATAATTAAAATGAAAGTTTATTTTCTTAGTTTCTAAAGGCTTTATTGTACACTACACTGTGAATATATGATTCTTTGGTATTGTTCGATTTATAAATTAAAATTTTAAGTAATTTTTCTTCTAATTTGTTAAATAAGTAAATTCTCTTCCGGTTTGTGTTTGTCAAGTTCGATGCATACGAACATTTTCTTTTATTATTTATTATTTAATATCTATTTATTAAATCTTATTCTATAAATGTATAATATAATTTTTTTTTATAATTTATTAAGTTTAGAGACACAAACTTTTAGTTATTTATTTATCTTGCTTATATTATTTTAATCACGCACTATTTAAATTGCATCCTTATGTCCATAAACTATTAAATATGCATGATTTATTATATCTACACTTAAAATAACAATACTATCATTTTTTATTTTAAATTTAAATTTAAATTAAATTTTTTATAATTTAAATATTTTCATATCTAATTAAATTACAAAGTGCCGCTGGAGATTTTATTAAAAAAGTATATTTAATATTGCCCTACTTTTAGCCATCATTAGTGAATAATTGTTCCCTCTAATTAAAAATTATTACTACTCTACTTTAATATATATATATATATAGATATAGATATATAGATAAGTGCACACAAATTAATGAATTGTATAAGAATTTAAAGGGGGACGGGAAATTGAAATAGATAATATAAAATAGAAATGCTAATTAATTAGTTCTGAATGAATGCTAATGACTGAGAAACTAAATAAAGTGATGAGAGGAAATAAAATATGGTAAATTATGAATAAAAAGATGGATGAGATCAGTTTGGTGGCGGGAAGAAGATCTCTTCAGCCATCCTCTTAGAGCTGAATTTCTGCTGCACTTCAGCCGAAACATTAAACGAAGCCATCAGAACTTCCGGCGACAGCGCCTTCCACACCGATGTCCGTCCGGCCAGATGAGTGAAAACGGGGCTGCAAATCAACGTTTTCAATTAATTTTGATATTAATATTAATGTGTATATATATATATAAATCACGAGCTTGGCTTACTTTGGAGTGGTGATGATGGAGAACCAATCCATGCCATCGTCGTCACAAATCTTTGACACCACACAAAACCTTGGAACAATGAACAGATCCCCGGCCTTAACCCTCGTCTCCAACACGCGCTTGCCGTCGATGTTCACTACCTCAACTCGGCCGCTGCCCCTAACAATGTAGGTGACTTGCAGGGCGGAGTCGCACGAGAACCCCGGGGAGCACATGGCTCTGCCGCAGAGTTGGACGAGGTCGGCACCAAGCCCCACCTCCGCCACCAGCGGCAAGTTGTTGGTGTTGAGCACGACGACCTTGCCGCCGTTGTTGATGTCGACGTCGAGTGGGGCTTCCAAGCAGTTCAACGCCATTCCTTGGTAGTCCTCTTTCCTGGGCTCAGGCATCTTGAAATCAGCGGCAAGCTTGACGATGCCCTTGGCGGTTTGGGCGCCGACGAGTTCCTTGACGGTGGGCTCGTCCAAGTCCCAGGCTCTAGCGGTGAACTCGGTGGAGAAACCGGAGAAGACTCCGTTGGGGCCGGTGAGGAAGATGTCGGTGAAGACGCCTGGAGTGTGGGCACACTTGGTGTCGCCGAGGAAAAGGATAGCTAGCTCTGGTTCATCTTTGTTGTACCACCATGTGACGACGCCGAAGGGAAGGGCAATGGCGTCGCCCCTTTTGATGCCCAACACTTTCTCTTCTTTCTCCGGGAGGGTGATTCCGACGACTCCGCTGCCTGGAGCAAACAATTTCAAATCATATGCAATTAACCCTAATGGAGTACTAAGTAGCAATTTCATAATTAGAAAAACTAAAAATATACCTTGCAGAACGTAGGCGACCTTGGCGGAGTCGGAGTAGCGGGGGAGGGCGAAGCCGTTCTTGTGAAGAAAGAGTTTGGCGGCGCCGATGTTGGCCCGGCCAAGCATGGGGAGCTCATCGGGGCACCAAGCGTGGTAGGAGCCGCCATCTCCGCCGTAGATCTTCTTCGCCAACTTGGGAGACAAATCGACCTGCTCCATCGATCTCTAGAATTCAGATTAGAGAAGGTAATTAAAATTAAGTGAATTTGATGGATCGAATTGGGTTGAGAGGTCGTGTATTTATAGGGGATTAATTAGATTCGATCGCATTAACATACGTTTTGGATAGATATGATGATTTCCATAGGAACCGGGGAGAGTTAATAGGTTTAGATTTAAATTCAAGATGCGTCGGATTTGAATATTTTGGAGATAATGCATTGTTATCCATTTTAGATTCGTTGATTCTAAATGGATTTGTTGAGAGAAGATTTACTTAATGAACACATATCTTTATCCCAATCCCATCTTACTATCGTTACAAATCTTGATTTATCAGCGCAAATCTCGTGGATGAAGATAACTAAGTATATTTTATTTTATTTTTAATTCGGATTTTTTGGAGATTAAGATATACGTTACCATGTTTCTTGGGAAGTCTCAAGTTGGAACATGTATTTTTAGGTTTAAACGCAGGATTTCAGACGCAGCATCACAATGAAGGTTGAGTTGGAGAAAGTCTACAGCATTCCATTTGTTTACAGAATGATCGGCCTTCTATGTCGACTATATATGGTGATCAAGGCTTTGGAGGATTCTTGGAAAGATGTTGATCACCACAACAACTTGTTGGTTACAAACATGATGTTGGAACTGCTATTTTTTCAATGTTATATATTAGCAGCACACAACTGCAACTATGCAATCCACAACCTTTTGATATCTATCTATTCTATTACTCCCTCCGTCCCATTATATTAGGGACGGAGGAGTGTGCACAATAACCAATGTGTATTAGTGTAGACGAATTAATATTTTATTGATGAGTGGGAAAAATGTTACCTTTTTAGGAAATGAGACTAATAAATAGGACGGACCGAAAAGGAATATGAGACTAATATAATGGGACGGAGGGAGTACTGTACTAAATGAAAGCAGCATACAACTGTAGCAAGGGCCGGATAAAAGCAGCTCAAAACTCATGCATGCACAAAATTCATCCAAATCGCAGTAAAGAATTTGCAAGTCACATTTTACAAAAATTCAAATTTCATTTTGTCAGATTTCAGTCAAATCTAAGTTATTTTTTCCATTTTCTTTTTCAACAGGGCCTTTTTTTTCTAACATTAACACCATCCAAATTTAAATTCAAATCTATATCTATATTATTATGTTCAAATAAATAAAAAAACTACCAGTATGAAATTAACTCAACAAGATTTTATATTTCCAATGCAATGCAACTAAAAATATTTCCGACCCCTACTCATTGCGGCTGCTACTACTAACCACTGCAGCTTTAATAAAGTTTTAGAATTTCAAAGTCATCATTTTTATAAAAGGAACAAATTCTGGAAAGGGTAGTGTCAAAACTTAACTCCTACTTTTATAATTGTAAACTATGCACAACTTTTTTAATGATTATTTTCATTTAATAAAAGGATATGTTGGTTTATGATTACTAAATATATATTATTTGATAAATTGAATAAATTTATATTTAAAAATACTTAAAATTTTAGATTTATCGTGGAAATCTAGTACATATAAAATAGGACTAACAAAAACCTTCAACAACTACCTGCCTTGTACTTCAGTTATAGTTACGGAACCACTTCTTGATTCCTCACTAGGAGTTGCATTCCTGTCTGAAAAACTTGAGCTACTGTGAAAGAAGTATCCAGGTTTGTTGGGTTGGGGCAGCACTGTATCCCCCGTGCTCAACATGAGAACCACAGCCGGCATCATCGGCCTCTCGTCTGCTGCATGCTGAACGCATAGTAACCCCACCTGGATGCACCTCCTTACTTGCCATTCCACGTATGAACTGTTGCACCATTTATCCATCACCTCCAACTCTCTGTCTTCCTTCCAGAGTAGCCATGCCTGACGTCACCAAAAGAGTTTCTCATCAATGGGCAGAAAGTTGCAGCAGTGTGTGTATATATATATATATATATATGAATTATAATTCACCTGTTCCAAGAGATTCTGATAGCAAGAAGGGTGCTTGAAGCCTCTGTTCTTTTTCCCACTCACTATCTCCAGTATAACTACTCCCATGCTAAACACATCTGACTTCACTGAGAATTTCCCATCAAAAGCATACTCTGGAGCCATGTAGCCACTGCAACGAGCTTCGTTTAGCACGAAAATGAAGGTTACTTGCATAATTGCAAATGAAATGGAGCAAACTTACTATGTCCCAACTACTCGTTTTGTTTTAGCCATGGTTTGATCTCCTTCAAACATTCTGGCTAAACCGAAGTCCGAAATCTTTGCATTTAACTTCTCATCTAGCAAGATATTGCTCGTCTTGAGGTCCCTGTGGATGATTTTGAGCCTGGAATCATGATGGAGGTAAAGAAGACCTCGAGCAATCCCCATTATTATATCAAACCGCTGCTGCCATGACAGCAGTGCCCTTCTATTCTCATCTGCAATTTTATTACATGTTTGGTCTACTTAAGGTAATAATTCATGAAGAAAACAATGATATTAAATGAGGTTTGGACAGACCAAATATGAAATAGTCCAAGCTTTTGTTGTGCATGTACTCATAGATTAACATCTTTTCTCCTCCTTCAATGCAACATCCCAAAATTCGAACAAGGTTCCTGTGCTGGAGTTTAGCTATCAATATAACTTCATTTTTGAACTCTTCCGGCCCTTGTCCCGAAGTTTTCGACATCCTTTTCACTGCAATTGCTAGCTCAGCTGATAGTTTCCCCTACAACAGCACAGCCACAGACTATCATAAGAACGACCTGTTTTCACCACTTTTTTGTCTCTGTCAATACTTAAAACAGTGTATTTACCTTGTAAACGGGACCGAAACCGCCTTCCCCGATCAAGTTTTCATCTGAGAAGTTATTAGTAGCTGCTGCAATGGCTGTGGAACCGAACAAAGGTAATTCTAAATCCTCCCTTTCCTTCTTACAAGCTGCCAAAAGAGTTGCACAAAAAGTTACTGTTTCTGTTATCTAGCTACATGGAAGGATCACTAACATTACCTTGTCTCCTGCGTCTAATCTTGAGAATTATGCCTCCAAAACATAATATCAAGACAACCGTCCCTAAACTAGCAGCTGCTGCAATATACATGAGCTTTTTAGTCCCTTTAGTCTTCCTCCAATCTGTCATAGAGTGAAATTATTATTAATACACCAAACAATTTTTCCTTAAGATCAGAAATCTTGAACAACAGATTAACAAGAATCGGTTACCTAGTTCTGTTTTAGGGACACGAATATATATACTAGGCCCTGTACTAATTTCTCCAGTGAACTCCTTGACATCAATCAAGTCCCCAAACCACATCAAACAGCCATTTCTCTCATTGCTAAAGTATGGATCAGCATAGGCTGTGCAGCTGCAGTTTCTCAAGCATTCCTGGCGGCATTCATCCGCGGCCATGGTGTCTACACGGAAACTCAGCGTATCTGGGAACTTGACACGATCAAGCTTCATGAACCCATCTTCTTTTACACAATCTAATGTCGAAACTCTACTGCACCCGCTCGTCCAAGCAAACATGCTCCACTCTCTCTGAGATTTAGGCACGAACCCGTTCAAGCACTCACACACGGGCGAGTTGTAAGAAGGCTTACACACAGCATTAGGACCACACCACCCATAATTATCACATGAATCGCCCGGCATAGAAAAGGCAAGAATCCACCCATCCCTCTTTTCATTCATTATGTAGCGTTGGAGCAACCCCGAGTGATTCATGGTCAGCCTCATGTGAAACGAGCTGTTTTCAGGCTCGGCGATAGAAACCAACCTGCCATTGTTGAACACAATTTTAGCTTCGAAAGCAGGGTCGGTTACCAGTGGAAGCCCTGTAAAAAAACGCCCATTCCATGGACCAGTTCTGTATTTCTTCTCACTTCCCAGGAAAACGCTCAATTGAGGCAGCCCATGGTTTTCGATGGTGTAAACGAAATCCCCAATGGATGGGTCATTGGGGCTTTTCCACGACGTCAAGTTTTTATTCAGTCCCGATTCGGGATTATCCACCATGGCCATCCCGGGCAACCTGGTGTCGGTCGGGTAATCGAAGCTCTGCCAAATAGGTTTGGATCCTTCGAGGAGGACGAGGTTCCCGGTGTCGAGGAGGTGGAGAACTGGAGCTGATGCCGCCATGGATGAATTGTAAGACCAGATGATTCTTCTCTCTGATGTGCTGAGAATTAGAGTTCCGTTCTTGGATATTTCTACAACTCCTCTTTGTGAGGCGGTGATGGGATTCTGTCGGTTGGCAACCCAAACTACGACGTCTGGAGTGGCTGCATACCATATTCCCAAGAATTTGGAGGCGGAGTTGGCGGGAGAAAAGAATCCCAGCTCGAATATTTGGGATGGAGATGATAAGACCTGGCCGTCAGACAGAGTTTGGGCCGGAGAAAGTGTATTAGCTCCGAGAGAGGAGATTGATACAAGACAGATAGCAGCGCAGAGGATCGAGCGTTCCATTCCACAGAGAGAGAGAATGGGGGAGAGAGAGAGAGAGAGAGAAACAGCTATCATTTATGGCGCATATTTTTGTCTCGTTCAAAACTCGTCGTGATTATTTTATTTAACTAAAATAAAGAAAAGTCGACGTGATTAGACATTATTAAATATATCTGACTGCAGTCTTTTTCTCTCTGGGATCAGGATAATAAAACACTAAATTGAAGAGATCCCCCAAAAAAATTGAACTGGTGCACAGTAATATCTGTATCCCAATAAATATTACTCTCTCCTGTGCGAGCCCAATTGTCACATTTTTTTTTGAGCACCAAAATTAATATTTGTGAATATAAAATAATATTTTATTATTAAATGTAAATAAATTATTATTTTTAAAAATATAATAATTCAATTAGAACGCCGGATTTTGCTAAGTGCAATAATTCTAATGGGACCAAAAAAGTACTAATTATATTGTAACACATAAATTACGATTTTGGGCCGAATAATGTAATGCAATAATTAACTAATCTAATAATGTGACAATGATATGACTAGGATTCATAGTTTTCTCTTTTGAGCTGCACTTCGTTAATTAGTCATAATATAACTATTACTTTTTCTATATGAATCATTTTTAAAAAAATTATAAGAATATATAATAATAAACATGAGAATTATTAATTGAATTAGTGTGTTAAAATGACTTCATAAATGAAATAAATCTTTGACGATTGTTAGGGTCCGATTCCAAATAGAGTTACAAAATTAAATATCACAATCGGGAAAATACCATTTACATGAAGTAGAAGTTTATTTTGCTACTAATTTTTTTGGCGGCGGTTAATAAATAATTATTGAAAGAGTTGATTATTGTTATTACTTAAATTCTGCCGTTGAAAGTCAAGAAAGGGTTCCAGAAAAAGTCAAAGCTAAAGTAACAACAAAAATAAGGGTCAATTTTTCACGATTTCTGAATAATGCCCAATAAAATATATTATCTGACAACTGCTGTTGCATCATATTCAATTGATTTTTTATAATCCCCAAACTTTATTGAATGTG
>JAPKLW010003127.1:10126-50267 GCA_026898455.1 Plectranthus barbatus | reverse complement strand
TCATTGACTAGCAATGTGCCTGTAGAACAATGTCAATAGACTAAGTTTGCAGTAAATATGTTGGATTCGCATTCTGAGTACAAAATATTTAGAATATTATTATTATGACTAAAAAATAAATTTAATTAGTGTTTCTTCTTTATTGAATCTAGTCAGCAACAAACTCTATCATCTTGGCCACATTGGTTTAGAATATCTGCTTTCTCAGGTAATTCAACATCTTCAACTTTACCCTTAATTACCTATCAGCAGAATATGCATCACGAAATTGATAAGAGAAGCCAAAAATGATTAATCTAAAAAAAGCATAGAAGTACGATGAAACAACACTCACTGTTATAAGAAGAAGGCAGCAGTACAATTTTAAGAAATACATCATGAGGTGAATGCAACCAAATCTTTCATGGAACACCACCATAGATATGAGAAGCAACTTTTAAATCCTTGGCTTGAGAAGTGATTAAGGTAGTGATGAACTCTACAGGTGAATGACTAAATCCAAGGAAGAAAGCATGACGGCGATAATGGTCGTGTATCTTCTTCAGAGAAGAAGAAATAGTTTCATCACAAGAATCAATCACTTCGTTCTTCTCTAAATTAGCCAAGAAAGTTGATTTACCCTTTAATAAGAGGATATGAAAGCGATTTCAAGAATACTAGGTAGTTTTGAAACCAACAACTTACTGACCTCGTTGATTGCTTCAATCCGCCGATGGGCTCTTCGATTTCTTCGGGCTCTGCAACTTCCTCGGCGTCGACGATGCTGATTTGGTTGAGGATGAAGAGGCAGTCCGGTAGGACCTTACGGACTCCAGAGTCAACAATGTCGATGAAGAGGTAGTCCGACAGGGAAGGCAACAGGAGCAGACAACACACTTGATGCGGTAGCGGACGGAATCGCGGTGGTAGGTCTTCGACATTGGAGAGGTCGACGATACTGATGAAGGCGGCAGTCCGGCAGGAAAGGCAGCGCGAACGACAGATGACTCATGCGGAGTAGGATGGGAATCATGGCGGAAGGGCTTCGAAAATGGATGGAGGCGCGCGGACACAAAGGCTCGATACTTTATAAATTTTTTTATGATATAAACATACACGACGCAAAATCAACAATGCAGAAAATGCATCGTCTATTAGCGAGAATGCAGAAATAGAGACAACGCGATCATTCGCGTCGTCTATATGAAAATAGACGACGCAAAATTATCCTCATCGTCTATTTCTATATAGACGATGCGAATGATCGCGTTGTCTATTAGCGTGTACAAAATAGACTACAAAACTCTACTTCTCTCTACTTCCGCATTGTCTATTATGATATAGACAACGCGAATGAAAATTCGCGTTGTCTATATTGCGTAGTCTATATTCTAGTTTGTTGTAATGACATGTTTGGTGGCCATGGGACCATTCATGGCTACGGGATGAGACAGGCGCCGATCTGCCTATCCAGTGACACTGCGGGCAGCCGAGGCAGGAGGACAGTAGTTCAGGATAGGGGTAAGGGACAGATGAAGACGGAGGACGTTGAAGAAGAGGAGGAGGAGGATCCATCTGAGGGATCCGAGTGAGAGATGTTGTAGATTTTATGTTTTATTTATTTTGTATTTTGGATTTAGACATCTTTATGATGCTGTTGTTGTACCTTGTTAAGTTGTGGACCTTTATTGTGATGTATGACGATAGAACGATTGTGATGCGAAATTATTTCGTTATTGATGGATTGTTTTGATTTTATTATAGTTGGTGGTTGTTTCAAGACCCTTGCTTAAGTGATGGATGTTGTATTGAGATTATTTTGAGGTTTCTAATTGGTGTGTTTTGCAGAAAAAAATAATGGAGTATATAGAGCAAGACAGAGGCAAAGGACACGGCCGAGGCAGAGGCCATGGTCGAGACCGAGGTAGAGGCCAGAGAGGCAGAGCTAACCCACAGCCGGTGTATGAGAATCCAGATTGGGAAGAAGCCCCTATTAACCAAGGGTACGAGGAGTATGAAATTTTATCAGATGATGAGAGTGCGACAGAACAACAGGGACAATTTCCACCACCACATGGGAACGCACCTGTAATCCCTACAGTCAAGTGGGTGGAAAATTTCAGGAAATAGGAGCCTCCAATGTTTGATGGGACCGAAACCCAGTAGCTGCAGAAGACTGGTTGCGGGAGCTTGAAAAGATTTTCAAGCATATGAGACGTTCGGAAGCAGGAAAGATCAACTTCATGTCATATCAGTTTAAGGGGAAGGCAGATAGATGTTGGGAGACCTACCTGAAGTCGGTCGCACCATCAGAGATGGATCATCTAAGCTGGGAAAGGTTCAAGGAGGCATTATACGAGAAGTATATTTCGAAGCAATATCGGAAGGAGAGGGAGGTGAAATTCTTTTTGTTTGAACAGGGGAAACTAACAGTGGAAGAGTATGACACAAATTTCGGTGAGCTACTCCAAATGGCGCCGCATCTGGCAGACACGCCATAGAAGATGGCGGAAAAATTTAGAGATCGTTTGTGCGAAGAGATCGACACACAACTAGCAACAATGAAGGGGTTAACTTACCAAGAACTGCTGAGCCACGCCTTGGATATTGAAGCGTCCAAGAACAAGAAAAAGATGCCTGATTGGGAGGTACAGGAGGTACAAGCCCCAACTCCGATTCAGAAGAGAAAATGGGAGGAGCCGTTGAGGCAGTTTGTACAGGGTCAGGGCAGTCAGAAACGCCATGACCAGGGCCGGCCACAGAACTTCCAAGGGAGGCATGACCAGCAGAATTTTCAGATGCGCAATCCCCAGCAGGCTCAGAGGCATGACCAGAGAGATGCAGGCCCGCAAAATTGCCAGAGGTGTGGCAGGAGGCATACCGGAGGTTGCCAGGGGAACGCAGTTAGATGTTGTAACTATGGAGGCCAGGGTCACAACGCCAGCCATTGCCCAACGCCGCCAGCTCAAGGTGGAAATCGCCAAAACATTCAAAGGCCGGCTAACCAGCAGCTGAGGGCTATTAGAGGTCACCGCCAGCCTTGGAGAGGCAATATGGGAAACAGAGGAGGAGGTCGGCAGGGCAATCAGGCTCCACCCAGGAATCAAGAGGGGAATCAGCAGGGTTGTGATGGACAGCAGAGGAGAGTCAGAGCATATGCCTTGGATGGCAACCAGGATGACGGAAATCTGGCAGGTATGGGATGCATTAAGGATATACTTGTTATGGTGTTGTTTTATACTGGAGCATCACATACATTCATTTCATCTGCATGTGTTGAGGCACTAGAACTTAAAGTAGAAAAGAATAGTCAAGACTTGAACGTAGGGATACCTTCAGGAGAAACCACTGTTTCTACTTTAGTATGCCGAGACTTGAAAATCAAGTTGAACAAGAACGAGATTCGAGTAGCAGAGTTGAATGTACTGGACATTCATGATGTAGATGTAATACTAGGAATGGATTGGCTATCAGAGAATAAGGCGACGATCTGTTGGGAAATTATTCCTATAATCTCCCTTAGGATCACATTGTAAAAGGTTTTGTTGGATCAAACCTTACTAGAGTGGTCGATCAAATGCTGAAATCTAGTATAGTCTAGAAAATTTTGTAATGTCCTATAAAGGTTACATATTGAGTTGTAATAGACTAGTCTGCTAGAATGTTTCCCAGCAGACATCGGAGAATGTCGTCCGCTAGAAGTCAGATGTTAGCAGAATGCTAAGGCATTAGCATTTGCTAACACTCGGCAAACTGCTAAAGACGCTAGCAGAAAAAAGTCAAAAGGAAGCAAGAGTCAGCGCAAGTTGCAAACAACAGAATATACATCTAGCATATCGCCAAGGATAGTCATCTAGAAGATTGTGCTATAAAATCCTAGCAAAGCGAGACTGTCTGAAGTCTGAAGCCTTACTCCGGTTCTGACAAAAGTCCACACAAAGGACGAGGCTTTCCGGAAGTAGTTCGGAAAGTACAGATCAATGCTAAAAGCGATTAATCAAGTCAAAGCACTTTCGGACAAAGGAGCCGTTGTGTCTAACGGATATGGAGATTCAAGATTAAAATCTCCATTTATAAAAGGCAGGTCCAAATGTGAGAATCGACTACTGCTTCCATCACAACCGACATTCGCAAACATCCTAAGTGTGAGATTCCTTTGACAAAGCGAACAAAGTGAAAAGTAGTCAGTTGAGAGCCCGTGATAAAGAGTATTCAAAGCTCTCAAAAACCAGAAGTGTCTTTCATTAATTCACTGACACTCCATTGAAGAGATTCTTGATTGCACTCAAGATTCTTCAACCATTGGGATACCTTTCATTTCAGAAAGAATCCAACAGTCAAACACCTGAAAAGGTCTAGACTAAGACGGGCGTTTAGCTGCATCCGAAGGAAAGTTAGGAAGTAACTATAAAACTTCCAAAGTAAGAAAGACGAGTTTTACGAAGGTGTGCCCTTGACTTAGCCAGACTTACACCTGAGGAGTTCAGGATATCGGAGATAGCTGTCAAGTAGTCAGGTCGAAAGTTCACTGCCTACTTAACGGAAAAGACGAATCCTTGTATTATGTATACTTACTTAGTGAATTCTTAGCGTTTCGGCTAAGGAGTGGACGTAGATCTATTTGGATCGAACCACTATAAATATTGTGTTCTTTTACTGTTTCATTGCTCAAACGATTTTAATCCTAGCAATCCTATTGCTAGTGTATAACTGTGAAGAAACTTTAATCTATTCCTGAGTTTAACTAAACTTTAAGGAAAACATAAGTGTAAAGGACGAACAATTATTCCGCTGCATTTCGTGCTTCTGTCTAAAGCACGACGACTCTGATATTTAAGGACCAACAAGTGGTATAAGAGCGGGAGGTTGAAAAACCGACTGCTTCTGAGTCGCTTAAGACCAGATCTGTATTTTCCTTGCACTTTTACTTGCTTCTCTGTGTTTTGTATGTCTAGGTCAGGAGAATACTCAAAGCGTGAACAATATGTGGAATCACCACTCACTTGGGAAGTACACCAAGGAGAACTTCAAGTCTTGGAAGACGTTGGCTCTCATAAACTTACAAAGCATCCATCCAGAAATGGCGAATGTGCTGGAAAGAGGTCAAATAAAGATTATGAAACCTAACACTTTTATAGGGGCTGCTGCTGCTGGAGAAGGACCAAGACCGCAATTGGTTCCAAAGCCCTACGAGGAATATACAACAGAAGACAAAAAGAGGGCTCAGCTAGAACATGTAGCAAAGAAGTTGATTTATGACTGTCTACCAAAATTGATGGCCGACAAAGCACTTGACTTTAAGAATGCCAAAGAGATGTGGGATTACGTTTGCGAAGCATCCCAAGAGACGGAACAGATGAGACGAAATAAATTATAGGTAGCCCTTGATAAGAATGAATCTTTTTCTATGATTGCAGGTGAATCCCTACAGGATATGGAAGAACGGTTCAACACCATAATAGGCGAACTTCGCAATCTTGGAAAAGAATATGGCAACGGGGAAATGAACAACAAAATCATCTCCAAATTATATCCAAGGGATGATTGGTTCACAAAGATGATGAGTTTGAGCGAGAAGGACCTCAATAACATGACAACTTCCGAGGTATTTTCTCAACTCAAATCTCATGAGTTTATAATACAGCAGTCAAAGAAGAAAGAAGCAGCCGTGGCACAAGCTGCATCAACTCACACTGGCAACTCTGAGGACTTAGCATATTTTTCTAAGAAGGACTTCAACAAATATAAGATGAAGAAACCCTTCTACAAGCAAGAAAGATATGCTCCAGCATCACCAGCAAAGGAAGCTATTTCCAATGCAGGTACACAACCCATTGATCTGAAGATCAATGAACTAGAAGAACAGATGAGAAAGTTGCAGAAGATGATGAATGAAGCTAAAGCCGAGAAAGAATCAAACGAAACCCAACCATCATCATCTAACCGCTCAGCAGAGCGAAAGCCTAGGACATGTTTTGAATGTAGTTCACCAGACCATTTAAAACACGAATGTCCGAAAGTCAGCAGAGAGGAAAGAGAATGCCTGAAAGAAAGATTTGAACGATGTGCTGTCAAAGCAGTCACAAGGGCGTTGCTGACAAGGACGGAATCGTCTGACATTCCTGAGAATGACGAGGAATACTACTGCTCCTCAGAAGAAGAAGACAATGAGGAAGCCTTGTTCGTGTTGATGGCAAACATTGTTGAAGATCAGTTTGTTGATGCAGACATATATGCTGAGGATAATAATGAATCAGCCCTAGCAGCTGAAGAAAGTGAGGTATTACCTACAACCTCTTTTATCATTCCCTATCATGGATGAATCGGAGGAATCATTCTTAGATTCTGAGGAAGATTATTTGACAAAGCTGTCAATTGAATTTTAAAAAATGTACGAAATCAAGAATGCGATCATAGGTGAAAACACCTCACTTCAACAAAATATTCAATCTTTGACCGAGGAAGTCGAAAGACTGAGGTTAGAAAATGAGGAACTCTTGAAACTAAAAGCAGATTTCTCTCATTTATCAGAATGATTTCAAACTTTAGAAAAAGAGAATCGTGCTTTAAAGAGTACTCCTAAAGAGGACTATATTTGCATGTACGCATCCAGCAAGGCTGCTCTCAATGCCCTTGTAAACCATCAGAGACATCACAATGATAAATCTGGGCTTGGATGCAAACCCTCAAAAAGGATGTCAAAGCCCTTTGATAATTCCTCTAAACAGAATCCAATTATGTTTGTATCTGCTAGATATAACTCTGTTGAAAAGGGTAAAGGAGTAGCTTCTGCTGAAATTTCATATGCTAAGCCAAACGCTAAGCAAAACACTAGACCTCAGCAGAATGTGCCTATTGGACCTCAGCAGAGGTCTACACCAAAGACGGCTAATTATTCGTTTGCTGGATCTCAGCAGAGGCAAAACTCAGGATCTGCTAAGCCTTTATCTAATGGACCTCAGCAGAGGAACCCAAGGATAAATGCTATACGCAATTCTTGTAAGCATCAGCAGATGAACCAAAGGACGAATAATAAGCATGTATTTGATAGACCTCAGCAGAGGAATCCGAGAGCATCTGCTAAGCCTTATTCACCAAACCCAAGGAGTACTGAGCGTTATGGTTTCAACGCAAGGACAGTAAATCCTAATTTTCACCAGAGAAGGCATGCTCAATACAATGCTGTAAGACCCACCTATCAGCAGAATATGCTGTATAGGAGAAACACCTATGCAAGGCCTGAGCCCAATCTATTTCCATTTCAAAGGGCAAGGAAGGCTAAGTATACCACTTCATCCAGGAATAGTAATGTTAAAAATGCTAAACCAAAGGTCAAGAAAGTGGTCGAAGGTGATATCAAGAAGAAAATCTTGAAAATCACTAAGATGTAGGTTTCGAAAGGAACTACGCTTCACACAAATCCTACAGGACCAGACGCTAAACGGGTACCTAAATCAACTTAATTTACTTGCAGGACCAGATGCTAAACGGGTACCCGAGGGCTATGACAACGAGCATATCAAACGAATGGGTCCTGGATAGCGGTTGCTCTGCTCATATGACAGGGAACGTAGGTCTATTCTCAGATATAAGAAGACTGTACAACGGTCCCAAGGTCAAGTTCGGAGACAACAGTGAAGGGGAAGTAGTTGGAAGAGGGTGCATTGAGCGGAATGGATTGAGGATCATCAATGTTGCACTCGTCTCCAACCTAAAGCACAACTTACTCAGCATAAGCCAACTATGCGAGAACGGGTACATCGTATCCTTTGTCAATACTGGTTGTTCTATTGCTGACGCTGTTACAGGTGAAGTGAAGCTCAGAGGCATCCGCAAGGGTGGCGTATAAATTGTTGATTGGCAAAGTGGTCAACAACACTCCTGCTTCCTAGCCTTAAATAAAAAGGAGACAACATGGTTGTGGTACAAGAGGTTTAATCACTTAAACTTCAAAACTATCAATTATCTTGCCAAAAACAGCTTGTTGTAGGTCTGCAAAATGAGACACTTCGCAAAGAAGGCATATGCAAAGCGTGTGAACAAGGAAAGCATACAAAATCTTCTTTCAAAACAAATCCTGAGAAGGAGACATCCCAGAGGATCCTAGTACTACTTCATATGGATCTCTTCGGTCCCGTCAACTCATCCACTGTAAGTAAACGACTATATACACTTGTGGTGGTTGATGATTTTTCCAGGTATACATGGGTACGTCTTCTTAAGACCAAGGATGAGGTGAAGCTCATCCTGCCAGAGCTAATCCTCAAAGAGCAGAATAGCAAAGAAATCACTTTGAAGAGAATTTGCTCTGATAATAGAACAAAGTTCTGCAATGGAGTACTGATGGATTTCTGTGCTGAAGCTGGAATAGCACATGAAAGATCCACTGCTAGGACTCCTCAGCAGAATGGACTAGCGGAAAGGAGGAATCGGACGCTGAAAGAAGTCGTTCGTTAGATGCTAGCAGATTCCAAGTTACCTGCTAAGTACTGGGGTGAAGCAGTGATGACGGCCTATTACACACAGAATAGGGGTGCTATCACTAGCAGATTCAACAAGACTCCATACGAAGTGTACAACGGTCGTAAGCCCTCTATAACTCATCTTTGTGCTTTCGGTTCTACGTGTTATATTCACAATAACGAAAAATCTAAACTTAATACTTTTTCACCTAGGTCAGATGAGGGTGTACTTCTTGGATATGGACACCCCACTAACAAAGGTTATAGAGTATTAAACAAGACTACCAGTATTGTGGAAATAACATGCAATGTTATTTTTGATGAGTCTACTTTAGTGCGCAGAGCAATTAAAGAGAAAGGGGATAGCAATCATAAGACTAATGATGACAATGATCAAACATTTTTAAATTCTTTCGAAGACATGCGTATTGATCCGACTAAGTCAATAATTGACTGCAATCCAAACCCGGTGCACTCAGCAGGGGACCAGACTGCTGACCAGGCCAGTGATGCTAGTGATCATGCTGAGGCCACACCTACCAATATTCTTGATGAACTAGACATCCTGGAGATGCTGGATAACGAAGAGGAGGAGTTAGCAAAGACTATTCCATTTGGGGAAGGCATAGCAACGCATGAAGATCTTGGCGGAGGCACTGCTGAGATTCCAGTTGCTGAGAGACATGCTGAAGAGGATCCCATTCAAGGAAATCCCGCACCAGAAGTTCCAGATGATAACAATCCAGATGCTGAGCACCAGGAGGGTGTTGCGGAGAACAATGTACAAGAAGATGATCGCGCAGGGGAAGGAAATGTTGCCGGACCAATCAGACCAACATGGTTGCGCACCCATCCTCTTGAAGACGTCCTAGGAGATGTCAATGACCCTATCCTGACAAGACAAGGGAATGCTATGCTGGCTTGTTATATCTCCAGTGAAGAACCCAAAAAGATCGAAGAAGCATTGCTAGATCCGGATTAGGTGAGTGCTATGCACGAGGAGCTTGCAGAGTTCTCACGTAATAATGTGTGGGAATCGATTGACAAACCTGCTCATCAAAGTGTTATAGGAACTAAGTGGGTGTTCAAGAACAAGAAGGACGAGTCAGGTCTACTAGTCAGAAACAAGGCACGTCTAGTAGCAAAGGGCTATAGACAATGCGATGGGATAGATTATGATGAGACGTTTGCTCTAGTAGCAAGGCTGGAAGCGATTCGCTTATTCCTCGCGTATTCATCTTATCATGAATTTGATGTGATGCAAATGGACGTGAAGAGTGCTTTCCTAAATGGTGAGCTTAAGGAGGAAGTCTACGTTGAGCAACCATCAGGCTTTGAGCAGGGTAATCAAGTTTAGAGGCTCAGGAAAGCTCTATATGGTCTAAAGCAAGCACCCACGAGCATGGTATGGAACTCTGTCTAAGTTTCTGCTAACCAATGGCTTTGAGAAAGGAAGGATTGATCAAACTCTCTTTCGCATTGAAGATGGAGGAAGTATTCTGCTGGTGTAGTTATACGTCGACGATATTATCTTCGGATCAAAGAATCAAGAATTGTGTGATAAATTTTCCAAGCTCATGACCAGCAATTTCCAGATGAGCATGATGGGGAAGATGTCATATTTTCTCGGATTGCAAGTCCAGCAATCAAATGAAGGAATTTTTATTCACCAAAAGAAGTATACTCGCGATCTGATTGCAAAATATTGTCCTGAGAAGACAAAGAGCCTAAGGATTTCGATAAGTATGATGTGTATAGCTGCACTTGAGAAGGAAGGAGATGATGTGAATCCTACTCTTTACAGAGGAATTATTGGTTCACTTCTATATCTCACCGCCAGCAGACCTGATATATCTTATGTCGTCGGATTGTGAGCTAGATATGAAGCAAATCCTAAGAAGACGCATCTTGACACTGCTAAGTGGATTGTGCGATATTTGAAATGCACAGAGGGTCTGGGAATATGGTATCATAGAGCAGACAGTCTTGCACTAAGTGGATACTCGGACTCAGACTTTGGGGGATGCAAAATTGACAGGAAAAGTACGAGTGGTACTTGTCAATTTCTTGGACATAAGCTTATTACTTGGTTCAGCAAGAAGCAGCACTCTGTTGCTACATCTACTACAGAAGAAGAGTATGTGGTTGCCGCTAGTTGTTGTTCACAAATATTATGGATAAGACAACAGTTGCAAGATTATGGGATTTCTCCCGAATGTGTGCCGATTTATTGCGACAACAACAGTGCTATGTGCATTACTAAGAATCCGTTCCATCACTCTAGGACCAAGCATATTTATATCCGTCATCATTTTATTCGAGATCATCAGGAGAAGAAGGATATTGATGTTCGCTATATATGCACTGAAGATCAGATAGCAGACATATTTACGAAGCCTCTAGAAAAATCAATATTCAAGGAATTATGTATTAAATTGGGTCTCATGGAGTTAGACGAGACTATGGATGAGTGAGATGCTACTCTCATTCTTTCTGGATATCTTGGATTTCATGAAGACATTATTTACGTATTCTGGATGCTGATTTCGTCTGCTAAGGAAAGGTTGTCAGAACAAGAATCATTCGTATACAGGATGCTAAGCAGATGATGGTTATTGATCCTTCAACAAACGTCATGAAGGGATTCGTGAACTGAATCACGAAGTCCGTTTGCCAAGGATCGTTAATTGGAATATCAAAATAAATTGCTATGCCTATGAACAATCCTAGCATGCTCCTATATTATTATGCATAAGAAGGTTATGCGGAATACCTGGATTGAAGAACGATGAAGAACGCGTGCGTAGAGATGCCCTTTGATCTTTCCCACGCACCAAGATTTAATTTCCTAACAGATTGAGGAAATTAATCTTAAAGAAAATAATAGATATTTTCGAAAATAAGAGGAGAGAGAAGAAGAAGAATCCTCCTGATCTGATCTTCTGATCTGTATCCCAACTCGATCTGAAAATCTGGTGAAGATTATTCTATCAGATCCCTTGCCCGGTTGAGAAGCAGAATTTCCTCCTCGTATCAAGAACTCACTCGATCACCACAGCTCCCAATGCTCTGGTTTGCTGTGTGCAACTTGTGATCTTATGAGAAGTAGGTGCTTTGAGTTCTGAGGTACTGAGGCCTATTTATAGGAAATTCTTGGCTTCTATTGGGCTTGAGTTATCATGGGCCAGACCAGGGACTAGAATGCAAATAGCAAATAAGGCCTATCAATTAATTAATTCCCATATTCAACCCAGAATATAATTAATTAATTAATATTGATTCATGCCACCAGAGAATCAATACTGTCCTACCTATTTGCTACCACGTTTGAGGAACGGGTTGCATTGGACTCGGTTTATCCCCACATTTAAGGTTACAGACATTCGTTAATTAATTTAAGCTCTGACAAGCTATTTAATTAATTAACATCTTTAATTCCTGAATCAATCCACTCAAACCTTTTCACTTATGCTTGAACTTAATCAGCCTGAAGGACTTTAGCATAACGAACCTTTTGAGCTGTTCAGGGAATGTCACCATCCTATACTGGATGTGGTTACCTAGTTCAGATACCAGACAGTCATACACAGATTGATGTCACCTAAGACTGCAGAAGAACAGGTTCAACTAGAATCTTTTCTACAACTCAAAGTGACATACAATATATGTATACTTCTGTATCCTCATATAGGTTTAAGATTCCATCGAGTCATAAAGATCTAGATTCTTTTAATGTCAGATAAAAGAATCGATCTCGACTTAGGTCCTCATCAATGTGTACCCCACACCAGCATACCAAGACATCCAAGATAAGATGCTTATCCGCATATGCTGCAGCCTACACCGACAGTTTATCCTGGAACTGTCTCAGCTGTGATGACTATTTATATCTCGCTAGGTCAAACGATCCATACGATCTTTCGTGATCTTCTACACACCGTATGATCTCCCTATCGACGAGATAAGAGGATAATTGTGTTTGCGACACATATTTGTTAATTCAGACAGGAGATGAACATACAACAATTATGATTCCCAGTATATTAACCAATAAACCTTGTACATAATATACCAATCATAATGCTTTCAGTATATAAATCCATCACGTCAAAGATAGAAATCATAGTTCTAAAGACATGCACATTTCAAAAATTATATCATTTCATTCATCTAAGGTTGTCTTTACAAAAGAGGAGATGAAGAAAAGAAAAACAACAACATGTTTCCTATTCTAGGGTGAACGAGGCTTGAACGGAAAGAAGTCTTTGTCCAGAAGGTTTGATCGGCCTTCTGCTATCCGAGGGAAGCTCTGCTCTAGCAACCAGCTGAGCTATATTCGATTCAGCAGAGGCACCGAAGGGTAGAGTTGGACACAATCTCGAACGCTGTCAAAAAAGTAGCCCGCCCAGTCTACTTCAGCTTCATCATCAATGGCCATCATGGCTTGCCATGTCTCTCTCGAGAAGGAGAGATCGTCGAGACTTTCTCCCAACAACATATTATGGGCAATACGAAATATCACCCAATATGGAGTCTGCAGTTCATACGCTGAAACAGAAGGAGAAAACTCAAACCAAGACGACCGTCGCCATTTCTGCCACAACGACCATTCAGGGGCCACTTCAGCCGTACGGTAGTCCAACACCGACACCGGACCCCTGGGGAGGCCGAGACGTCGAGAGAAGAATTCCAGATTCCAACAGACTAGCTTGCCGTGGAAGGAACCATAGATGACCCCTTCCTCAACAGAGCAGTCCTTGATAAAGTCTCGCAAAATGTCACCATGGAAAAGTCGTTGGGTGGCTGTGACAAATTGCGCCAATCCGCTCCGATGAAGCTTCGTCATGACCATTTCAGCCACGACGTAGTCATCGTCATATAGGGAATACAAACCAGACTCGTGGAGAATCTGGTTACGGCGTACTTCTAGTGATTGACAAGGAGAATCCATAAGTTCTTTTCTTTTGAAGGAAGACTTGGAAAGAAGCTATAAAGAAGAATGAAGATCAGGACGCTTGTGTGTTAAGATTCATCACAAGGAGGATCTTTATATAGAAGGAGTCATTACTAATTGAATTCTGATAAAAAGTCATGATGACTCATATCTCGGTATATGACACGACGAGTAGAGAAGAATCGTCATGAAGATCAAATCATCTCAGCTGAAGACGTTTAATGGTCATCTGCTATGCGTTTAATACATACAGACGGCTATGATGAGTTGAAAAATGCCACGTCAGATTACTCAAGTGTTTCTTGGAGAAAGGAATGACGTGTGACGGGACGTACACATTCAAGGACGTCGATTCATCTCATCTGACAGAAGTCCCCCAACTGTCAGACTTCGTATCAAAAATATAGCAAAGTCTGCTAGATTTTGGGGACATGGTTTTTGCTGAGTATTCAGCAGATTGAATTGTTATGCTCAACGATTCATTTGCTAGGATTCTAGAAGAGATGCAGACAAAGGTCTACCCTGCAAAGTCGATTCGGATTTTACTATGAGTTAGTATTTTTCGAAGCCATTATGGAAGTTTTGCACAAGCATATGGTTGGAATCGTGTGGTTTGTCAAAGATCACAGAGCATAAGTATGAGTCATTTGGAATGAAAAACTTATCATTTCAATATATATGCATTAAAAAAAATTATTTACATGGAGAAAAGAAGATACAACAATATTAAAAGGGAGGCAATGACATGAAAGGATAGAAATCAACCCCCTTAAGGTTCGAGGGACCTAGAGTGAGATTCGAAAATCTTTGCTCTAGTAACCAACTTAATGGCATCCCGTAGGGGAGAGGAAGATTAGGGAAACTCTGGAGAAAGTCATATCGTCGATTGCCATCATGGCCCTCCATGTCTCGTGGGAGAAAGTAATGTAGTCAGGATCTTCCCTAACGATCATGCCGCAGACAATCTGGAAGAGGACCTTGTATCGAGTCTAAAGGCCATAGGCAGAGGGGGTCGGAGAAAAATCGAACTCAGGAGAGTCTCTCCATTTCATCCACGAAGTCCATCGGGAGCTATCTCCTTACGGCGATAGTCCATGACAGAAATCGGACCTCGTGGCAGGCCGAACTCGGTAGCAAAGGTGTCGGGAGTCCACCTCACAAGTTAACCCCCGAAGAGACTGAGAATGAAGTTTCCCTCGGCATCACTCGACCTGATGAAGTGTCGAAGATGCTCCCTTTGGAAAGCGTGTGGGGTGATACACATGAACTTTCCAAGACCATTGGCATGGAGACTAGTCATGGTCATCTCTGCCACCTGGTATTCGGCCTCATACTCCGCATAAAGACCAGAATCACACAAGATTCTGTTTCTTGGTACAAAGAGAGCATAGGCCTGTGCCATAGTTTCTGGAGAAAGGAATTTTTATTGCTTAAGGAAATGAGAAAAGAAAGCAAAGTAAGTCAGAAGGTGTATGAAGAAGGATCTCAAGACGTTCTATTTATAGAATCACTTCAGTCTACTGTTTCCCCTCGAAATACGAACAGCCGGTCGAAGAGAACAATAATCTCATAAAGTGAAGGTCAAATCGGAAATAATTATGTTCAAGCATGAACCAGAGATGGAGAGATGAATTCTATATTTCATACTATGGAGATATAAGGATTTTTAGCACTACGTGGAATTTCTGGACAGATGATAATCATTATCCGACGTCAGGAGTTCTCATTGATGAGATTGCTCACTTAATACTAAGATTTTCGGCTGCTGATCCTTATCACTCAGATGCGGGAGATTTTTGAATCTCTAAAGAGGTGCATTTAATGCGCGCAGATGGCGGCGACGAATCAGATCGTGCTACGTCATCAGCACTCAAGTTCTGGAGAACGTGCGTACTCGCACGACTTGACCCTTTAACCCCAACCGTCGATTGTATTTAAAAGAGAAGCAATCTCTACCGTTGATTTCAATTCATCTTTAGAACCTATTCATCTCTCCGCACGACGCAATTCAAATCCCTAACCCTCCGAAACTCTTCACATCCTATTCTTCAAACCCTCTCCAAAATCCCTTACTCACGTTCAAATTCTTAACCATGGCAACAAATCCAAACTCTCCAATCACCCAAAATCAAGAACCAAATGACACCACTAACCCTGAATCATCTCCTACAGAAAACCCAGAAAACCTTATTCCTTCACCCCCATTCCAACCACTGATAAGTTAGGATTTTCACCAACTTATCTGGTTGTTCTTTGACTAAATGTGTGGTGTACAGATTGTTTTTGTACTAGTTTTCATGCATGAATTGGCTTTTGTGCTCGTAATGTTGTGTTTGATGAATCATGCAGAGTTTTGGCCATAAACAGAGGAGAGTTGGATTTCCAGTTTCCGGTCCACGACGATCGGGAGGATGTCTCGTCGATCGACGAGGAGAATGAAGGAGGAGCGATCGACGAAGGAAGAAAAGAGAAGATTGATGGAGGCAGCATCCACGTCGATCGACGTTCAATGGCATCGATCGATGAAGGCACTTCACCAGCGTCGATCGACGCCAATCTCCCACGATCGACGCGAGTTCGGGAATCCTAGTCCGCATCTGTTTTGGAGATAAAGCCATATCTACACCTAGATATTGTATGATACATTCTCCACTATTATATAAAGCCATGTAAATTTGTTTTTCAGAGAGAGAGACAATAGAATACTTACAAGAATTTAGTATTGAAGATTAATTAGAGTTTCTCAAAGTTTTTGAAGTTTATGTTTGAAGACAGAATTCCGCAGGATTATTTTCGGATTCCGATTTTTATGCAATTCAGGTTTTATTCTTCTATGATGAATATTATTTTGAATATGTGTAACTAATCTTTTCCTCAGATTCTAGGGTTTCGAACTATCAATGTATACATGTTTGATTAATTGAGTTATTTTCCCTTTCCCTTCGTTGTTTGTGAAATCTGTGCTTATTCCCTAATCTTGAGTTTGTTTGCCACATCTTAGGATTAACTAGTTGATTACTTGAGACGTAACTGTGATAGTTTTCAATCGAAAGAGATTTTCACAATATAATTTGGTTTCTTGTCGTAACTGAAGGAGATTGATTGTAGGAATAAATTTGTAGATCTTTGGAGTTAATTAATTTATCTTGAGACCGAGCGGAGATAGGTAATTGATTAATCCACTTTACGAATTGTCCAACAAAGAAGTTCGTAATACTTTTCTGATGTTTCACTACGAAGAGGAATTAAAATTAGGAAATAATCAATTTGTTCATCCATGTCATACTCGATAGGTAGATATCCCTGGAATCTGTAATTCTCTTATTTGAATCTAAAAATCTTTTAATTTCCCTTTTAATTTTTATTAGCAAGTATTGCACTTTTCAACATAACCAAAACTTTTTAATCGCTTTTCCTAGCCAGTATTTTACGAACATCTGATTTAGTATTTAGGATTTTTCGTTGTTTCATTCCCTTGGATCGATAAGTTCAGGGTTTAAAAATTTATTTGCCACTATTTCTATAATTAATCTGTAGAAATTACAGTGATCTAATTGGCGCTGTTGCCGGGGAGTGAACAGAATTAATCTTACTATTAAATATGTGATTAAAGTACTGATTTAGGCTGTAATTTTTGTATTTTCCTTTAATTTCCCGTATTTTCGTAATTCACATCGATCGATGCTTAATCTCGTCGATTGACGCCTTATTTTTCTTCTCGTCGATCGACGCTTGCATTCATCGATTGATGCCGTACTTGTTTTCAAATTTTTGGTTTTTCGTATTTCAGTTCGTTTCGTTTTATTTTCAGTCTTACCTCACAACCTCCTTTGCTGTACAGGTAGTGCATGAGTAAGAGAGCTAGAGGAAAGGACCCGCTATATTATTACCCGGATATTCAAGCCACTTGCAGAAAAATCCGAAAGAATAAGCGTACTCAGGAAAGCTCGAGTAACCACGCAATGGAAGATAACGTACCACCGCCGATTATTCAACCGCCTCCACCAGTGCTAACGGCGGAAGAGCAAGCTGTGCTCCTCCAAGAAGTTCAAGCTATGAGGGCACAAATCCAACAGCTGAATCTGGAAAGATACCTCGAGAGGAACAATCTGAATGGAAGGGATGTCCGTCGTAACCCACTGTTTGAGGACAATCCCAACAATGAAGAGGACGACAACCAGAATCCGCCAGAGGAATCTGACAATGAGGAAGAAGAGGAGGCCATGCAGAATCGGTATAAACCTAGATTCAGGGAAACAGACTTCAGGATTGGCATCAATGCCAACAATTTCGAGCTGAAGACCGGGTTGGTGCAGATGGTCCAACAAAATCAATTTGGAGGAAGACCTACTGAGGATCCCTATGCACATCTGGATAAGTTCATGATGCTCTGCAACACTGTCAAAATTGGAGGAGTCAGCAAGAGTGCCATCCGAATGCATCTGTTCGCATTCTCTCTGCGGGAGAAGGCACAATCATGGTTCACTGCACTGGACAAGGAGAGCATAAGTACGTGGACTGAACTGAGGAATGAGTTCTTGGAGAACTTCTTCCCTCCGAATGTCATCAGGCAGAGGAGAAAGGAAATCATCAGGTTCGCTCAACGACCCGATGAGAGCTTCAGTGAGACATGGGAGCGATTCAAAGAGCTACTGAGATCTTGCCCCGGACATGGTTATCCGCCAGGAGAACAGGCAGAAGCATTCTACGAGGGACTCAATGAGAAGACCGTCAAGTTGGTGGACACCACATTGGGAGACACCATCATGACGAAAAGCAGAAAGAAAGCCATGAAATTCTTCCAAAAGATGGCTAACAACGCTCAAAGATGGTCCTCATGCCGAACTCGGCCTGTGAAAGCAATCGAGAAAGTAGTGGAGAAAGCCGCCGAACAACCTGATCTGGCAACTGAGCTGAAGAAGCTAAACGAAGAATTCGTGACTCTAAAGCAAGAGAAAGCAGTCATTGCCATCGAGGTGACACAAGCTCCAACTGAGGGGGACAATGCCGAGGTAAATTTTATTCAAAGGGGCGGCTATCAAAACAATTACCGAGGAGGATTCCAGCAACACAATCAGCAGCATCACCAGCCATATACCTTCAATCATGCGAGGAATCACCCTGGATTCTCCTACGCAAACCCTCAAGCTGCAGAGCAACCACCACCAGGATTCGCCGTACAGGATGGGGAGATAGTGGAGAAGAAGAAACCAAATCTCGAGGAAATATTGGCTAAGTTCATGGAAGGCTCCACTGATACGGTAGCCAAGCTTAAACAAGAAATATCAGGGGTGAACACCAAGGTTGACCAGGTGCAGAAGCATGTGCAGATCATTGAATATCAAGTCAGCCAGATCGCTGATGCCCTTGGGACGAAACACAAGCCGGGACAACTCCTAAGCAACACTTAGGTCAACCCCAAGAATCAGAATCAGAGGAACAAAGTGAACGCCATAACCCTGCGAGGGGGTAAGTCTTATGAAGGGCCAATGTAAGCAGGGACAAATACCCAGGATGAAGGAGAAATCAAGCTAGAGGGCAGCGCAGATGAAGTCCTGTCGATCGACGAGAGGCCCCCGTTGATCGACGAAGCACCACAATCCCTGTCGATTGATGTGGATTCTCGTCGATCAACGCCTGCTCCCGCTCCACCCTCGAAGAAACCGCCTCTGCCGTTTTCGCAGCTGTTTGCCAAGACCAAGATGAACGAAAGGTATGCACGGTTTCTGGAGACAATGAAGAAGGTGCACATCAACATCCCATTGGTCGAAGCCTTGCAAGAGATTCCTGGGTACATCAAGTTCCTGAAAGATATGGTCTCTCAGAAAGACCCTTCTTAGAGCATGAGACGGTCAACCTCTTCGAAGAGTGCAGTGCTATCATTCAAAAGAAGATGCCGATCAAAAGGGAAGGCCCAGGCTCCTTCACAATCTCCTGTGTCATCAGAGGGGAGACCTTTGGGAAAGTCCTCTGCGATTCCGGTGAATTAGTCAACCTGATGCCATTGTCAATCTTCAAGCGGTTGAAGATCGGAAGTATCAAGCCCACAACAATCTCGTTGCAGATGGCCGATCGATCAGTCACTTACCCGAAAGGCATTGTGGAAGATGTGCTGGTGATGGTGAAAGACTTCATTATCCTAGCCGATTTTGTGGTGCTCGATATGGAAGAGGATCGCAACATTCCCCTGATCCTTGGAAGACCATTCCTGAAGATCGGAGGAGCATTGATCGATATTCGAGACAGAAAACTCACATTCAGAGTGAATAATGAGTCGGTAACATTCTCGATCTACAAGGCAATGCAGAAGCACAATGATGGAAGCTACACAGAAGAATGTCTTCTCCATTCACATCTCTCAAAAGCAAACCAGACTTCCTGGAAAACTGCTTGCAACACTCTCTGTTCTCGTCAACAAATCTGGACGAAGCTACAGAGGAAATCATGGATCTGGTCGTGGAGCTGGATGTGTATGAGGAAATAACTCGGGAAAAAGAAATCAAAAGAGAGCCACTGCCTGATCGATACAGCCAGAACAACCCAGGAAAGATGGAAAACAAGCCCCCGTCGATCGACGCCACTGCATCGTTGATCGAGGTCGCAGCAAACAACACGTCGATTGATGGCAACCGAAACAGCCGTGCTCCAGCTCTGAACCACCAGTTCTGGAACTCAAGACACTTCTGGCACATCTCAGGTACGCATTCCTAGGCTCTGATAACCCTGTCATTGTTTCTACTTATCTCACACAAGGGGAGTTGGAGAAACTACTGCGAGTCCTGCGGAAATACAAGTCCGCCATTGGATGGACCTTGGGGGATATCAAGGGAATCAGCCCTTTGCTGTGCATGCATAAAATCATCCTTGAAGAAGAAGCCAAGCCAAAGAGGCAAGCACAGCGACGATTGAACCCAATCATGCAAGAAGTTGTAAAGAAGGAGGTTCTCAAACTCCTTGACCATGGCATGATCTACCCAATCTCCAACAACAAATGGGTGAGTCCTACACAAGTAGTCGCCAAGAGAGGGGGGATGCAGATTGTGAAGAACGATAATGGAGAGGAATTTGCAACAAGACCGGTCACGGGATGGCGGTTCTGCATCGACTACCGAGCCTTGAACACCGCCACGTGCAAGGATCATTTTCCCCTACCCTTCATCGATCAAATGCTTGATAGATTATCTGGTTACCCTTTCTATTGTTTTCTTGATGGTTACTCAGGGTACAACCAGATAGTTGTGGCACCTGAAGATCAACACAAGACAGCATTCACCTGCCCTTATGGGGTATTCGCCTACCGCCGGATGCCATTCGGATTATGCAATGCACCGGCTACCTTCGAAAGATGCATGATGGCAATCTTCCACGATCTAATCGAAGATATCATGGAGGTATTCATGGATGATTTCTCAGTTTTTGGTAGCTCATTCGATATTTGTCTGCAGAATCTGGCTACTGTACTTGAGAGATGCACCGAGACAAACCTATGCCTCAATTGGGAGAAATGCCACTTCATGGTGCGAGAGGGGATTGTGTTGGGACATAGAGTATCAGCCGAGGGACTAGAAGTGGATCGAGCCAAAGTCATAGCCATTGAAAAAATGCCACCGCCAACAAATGTTAAAGCTGTCCGAAGTTTCCTAGGCCACGCTGGATTCTATAGGAGGTTCATCAAGGACTTCTCAAAGATCTCTCGGCCTCTATGCAACCTTCTGGAGAAGGACATCTACTTCGTGTTCGATGACGATTGTGTGAAAGCCTTCGAGAAATTGAAGGAGGCACTGGTAACAGCACCAATCCTGACATCACCAGACTGGAATGAGCCCTTCACATTGATGTGCGACGCCAGTGACTACGCTGTTGGGGCGGTATTGGGGCAATTAAAAGGAAGGCTTTTCCATGTAATTCAGTACGCCAGCAAGAGCATGAATCAAGCCCAATGCAACTACACCACCACAGAGAAAGAGATGCTCGCAGTTGTCTATGCTTTCGACAAGTTCCGACCATATCTGATAGGCTCAAAGAGAACCGTTTTCACCGACCATGCAGCCATCAGATATCTGTTCGCAAAGCAAGATGCCAAGCCTAGGCTGATCCGGTGGATGCTATTACTACAAGAATTTGACTTGGAGATCAAGGATAGGAAAGGGAGCGAGAACGTGATCGCCGACCACCTCTCAAGACTCGAGCCACCGGTCGAAGAGGATGATCAGCAGATGATGATCCGAGAAACATTCCCTGACGAACAGATCTACAGTGCTAGGGAATTGAAAGAGATGTACGATTCCAAGACACCCTGGTATGCAGATTTTGCCAACTACTTGGTTGGTGGTGTTCTCCCTCCGGACTCTTCCCCATATGCAAGGAAGAAGTTTCTGCATGATGTCAGATTCTACTACTGGGAGGATCCCTACTTATGGCGTAGATGTGCCGATGGCGTCATCCGCCGCTGTGTGCCTCAGTCCGAGTGGCAACAAATCTTCGAAGCCTGCCACTCATCTCCTAGCGATGGCCATCACTCAGCCAACCGGACCGCATTCAAAATCCTTGCCAGCGGATTCTACTGGCCATCTATCTACGAGATCTGCCGTGGATGGATATCAGGTTTGATCGCTGCCAGAGGACAGACAACATCTTGCGAAGGAACGAAATGCCACAGACGCCGGTCATCGAAGTTGAGATCTTTGATGTTTGGGGGATCGACTTCATGTGACCCTTTCCACCATCTCAAGGGTTCTCATACATCTTCCTGACAGTGAACTACGTATCACGATGGGTCGAGGCTACTCCAACAGTCACAAATGACTCTAAGGTAGTCATCAAGTTCCTACAAAAACTGATAACGCGATTTGGGACACCAAGAGCCTTGGTAAGCGACGGGGGATCCCACTTCTGCAACAAATGGCTTGCTACCCTTCTCGCCAGATACGGAGTTAAACACAGAGTCACCACTCCATATCATCCACAAGGGAATGGGCTGACGGAGCAGTCCAACCGAGAAATCAAGCAAATCTTGGAGAAGACGGTGAAGCAAAGAAAGGAGTGGGCGGCAGTGCTTGATGATGCATTATGGGCATACCGCACCGCCTACAAAACACCAATTGGGACGTCACCCTATCAGCTGATCTTCGGAAAGTCCTGTCACCTGCCGGTGGAGATGGAGCACAAGGCTTGGAGAGCAGTAAAGGAACTTAACCTAGATTGGAGGACAACCGCAGAAGAGCGTGTCAAGGCATTGAATGAATTGGAAGACTTTCGTGACGAAGCTTATGAGAACAATGTCATCTACAAGAATAGAGTAAAGAGGTTCCACGACAAAAGGATTCGCTCACATGTTTTCCATTAAGGTGACAAAGTTCTTCTCTTTAAATCCCGTCTCCGATTCATGCCCGAGAAGTTACAGTCAAAATGGGCCGGACCATACACCGTGATCTGCCAATTTATGAACGGTGTAGTTGAACTAGCTGGCCAAGATGGAAAGAACTTCAAAGTGAACGGACAAAACCTGAAACCATACTTCACACCACTTTAAATCAAAGTGGTGGAGAAGTATTACTTGAACCGTCTTTGAAGGCACAGGTATTGTCGAGCTAGCGATATAAAACCAAGCACTGGTTGGGAGGTAACCCAACACTTTCCTGCTTTCTTTATTTCTGTTTTATTTTCATTTTTTTTTCAAGTCAGTTGAATCGAGTCAGTCAAATTTCGTATTTTCAGAAAACATTCGAATTGAGTTGGGACCAGTCATCCGTCGGAACACGTCGATCGCTGCTTCTTGCCAGCGATCGACGAGGGAACCTCGACCACGTCGATCGATGCAATTTCGCTTTGATCGATGATAAATTTTTGTCTTTGTCAATCGACGGGAATTCCTCGTCGATCGACACGAACTTTTCTGAGGACTGGACAGAGACGGGTTTAAAACCCAAAACCCTCACTCCTCTCACTCACAAACAGACTTGCACGATTTTTTTTTCCTCTCCAAACACCCACTAGAAATTTTTCTCTCCAAATCCGATGCCTCCACCCACGGTAAGTACCCAAACACTATCCTCTTAGATTATTCCTTGTGATTGAAGAATTTGAGCATGATTTTGTTAGAAAATTGAGTTTGCGACACTTGTGTCCATTTTTGCAATTTTGACGATTTCGTTGCTTTCCATGATGATAAATCGATATGGTTGATTATTTTAGTCGATAGACTTCTTTATCTTGGATGGGTAGCTAGGATTGCTTTGAATTTGATGATTGTAGATTGGGGGGATAATTCTTGTTTGGAGTGTTGCTCTTATCCTGCTATTTTTAATATAAATTATTTCAATAGATGATATAATATGCTAGGATATAGAGTGCATTACATGAATGTCGAATCAATTTTGCATGGGTAGAGACATTTTGTGGACAATTAAACAATTGATTGTTGTAATGTTGGGAATGCTGTGAAGTTGCTCTAAGGAGCTTTGACATGATTTTTTTTTCACTACCCTTGCAGATTGATTATGGACTTCCGACCCACCTTCGCCAAAAAGACTCATGAGCGACGAATTCAGAAACTCTCTTGCGACGAGTTTGCTGTCCGACAAACACTGTACCCATGCCCAGAATTAATGCATCGGCTGGGAATTCGAGCTGACTTGGAGGCTCTTCTTCGGCGAGTAAACTGGAGTGCTTGGATGACAGCACAGTGGCCGACCTATCCATCACTTATCTTGGAGTTTCTTGCCTCACTCCATGTTTACGAGGTCCAGCCAGAGTCCGAGCCGACCACCATCACCTTCCAACTACTGAATGAACACTACGAGATACCAAGGGACAAGCTTGAAGAGATTTGGGGCGTCCGGATAGGGGTAGTGGGCTTTCTTCCTCCGAGTTTTGACATTGCCCGCTTCTGGAGCCAGATAGCAGCTGATGCTAAGGAAGACTTGCGGGAGTTTGACTCGGGTACCCTGAAGGCTTCCTCCATAGACAATCCAGTGTTCCGGTGTCTCCAGAGATGCATGGGGGTGTCCATCACAGGCAGACACGAGAGCGGCAAGGTGAGAGTGGGGGAATTGTACGCCATCTATTGCATGCTGACCGGCGAGGAGTTCAGTTTTGCGGCGTTGGTCATCGACCAGTGGAGGCATCAGATCAAGGCCTCCAAGGGCAACATCAGGAGCGGGGGATTGATTACCCCGATTGCGGAGTATGTGGGCATTGACCTGTCAGAGATCGAGTCGCTTGAGGAGGACAACCGAGGACTCGGCACTGGGGCTCTAGTGAAGATGTTGATGCTGTCACCACGAGATGCAGGTTGGTCTCTGCGGATGTCCAATGGGGACAGGTTCCCACTGCCACAGAGGAACCTCACTCGCGTCACTGATTATCACTTCCATGATAATTGGTTGATGAGCACACCAGCCCACTTGAGGCTCATGGTCGGAGTACAAGGAGGTCCCGGCACCTCCCAACTTCATCACCGACTGCTGACTCAGCCCGACCAGCGATAGCCACAGACACCTCCAGAAGGGCCCGAGGAGGAGGCGCCAGAGGATGACAGACACGATGGAGGAGGAGAGCCGATTCACGATCAGACTGGTGGACATTTGTCTGGCCACTTTGGGGGAGAGTCTTCTTCTTCCGGAGGAGTGGATCTGGCGATGATGTACCAGTTCATGCAGCAGCAGGCTGTTCTGCAGGCCGAGGAGCACACCAGGCAGGCAAATTTTCGTCAGCACGTGACCACGAGTCTCAACACCCTCGACACGCAGATGCAGCGTCTTCTCCTGAACACCCAGCCCAACTCTGTCTACCTTCGATGCCACAGAGAGCGCCATGACCGCCGGCGGCGACTTCCCGTTTGGCCTGCCCCCGATGTTGAGATGGAGGACCTTCCAGAGGAAGAATGAGGTACCATTTCCTTTTTCCTTATCTAACTTTCAAACTTATTCACTCCTTCGAGTGGAACAAGTTTGGGGGGATGAGGATAGGAAAAGGGAAACGTTTGTTTGTTTTTATTTTCCTGCTTTTATTTTTTTTTCCTGCTTTATTTTAATTTTTCGTTGTTTTGTTGTTTTTCTGTTTTTGCTTTTGATTTTTGTTCTGAACCATCACCATCCTTGTTCTTTTGCTTCAGTGTGAACAATTGCTCTCTGCAAGGCTTTTTACTCAAAATTAGTATTTTTTTGAACTCTTGATTTGTGGTACTTGTTCTGAGTTGAATAAGTCTTCAGTATTGTTTTAGGAGCTTTTGAACATAGGACAGTCAGAACTACTTTTGATTATGTTGGTGTTGGAATTATATACTTGTCTTTCCTTGGTTAAATTGTTGATTGAAAATTGAGATATTTGTTGATTAAGAATAATAATCCATGTGATAGAGTAGCCGATGATAGGAGCTACTTTGCTTGATAAGTTGATCTTTGAAATAGAAATTTTTGCATGATAACTGTTCAGAATTGGGTAATTGTTGAGGAGTAACGAAAATTTCTACCTTGTGAGAAATTGTGCCATCTTTTCGTTTGATGAGTGACAAAGTCATTAGATTTACTTCCTAGAATTTGATGAATTTATCTCTCGAGGTTGCATTAAGTGTGGTAATATGGTGAAAATGATTTTAGGCATGTTCTTTCGTAGCCCATCTCCCATACACTCGCCTTGAAAATTTTTCTTTCTTTAATTAGGAGGGTTGATAAACAAGAAACTGTGATTTATTGGAGGATGAAAACTGTGGGATTGTGATATGAGGTTGTGTGTAAAATTAGGGGTTCCTGAGGGTAAATTTCAAAAAAAAAAAATGAGTGAACATTGGCAAATATGAAAATAAAAAATAAATAATTGAGAAGAAAAAAACTTCATATGTGTTGTTCACAAAAAAAGCCAAAATAAATTTCGAACCCTGAAAATTACAAAAGAGAAGGAACAAGATTGTATGTTAGAAGAGAAAAAATTCATGTGGACAAGATATGCTAAAGACTTGGTGTTTGAATGGAATATTTTGAGTCACTTAGCCAAAAATATCCTACCCCTTAGGTAAGCCACATTACAACCAAATCAAGACCTTTCTGATTCCCTGAAAAACCACACTAACAAGCAGTGGAGAGATGAGAAATTTATCAAACCTATGGCGAGGTAAACTAAAACTTTGAATGAGTGAATTTCAAAGCCTTTTTACTTGATTGAGCGATGAGTGCAAACACTTCCCGGTGACGTTCCTCCTCAATAATTTAACAATTAGAATTTGTTTGGATTGCATGGTTTATATGAATAAGTGATACTTAGATTGCAAAAGAAGCTTGTGAGGCATTGCACACTTGTATATGCATTTGATTAGAATTCTTTTCTGTGAATTGATCGAGGACGATCAATGGTACAAGTTTGGGGAGTTGATAAGTTAGGATTTTCACCAACTTATCTGGTTGTTCTTTGACTAAATGTGTGGTGTAAAGATCGTTTTTGTACTAGTTTTCATGCATGAATTGGCTTTTGTGCTCGTAATGTTGTGTTTGATGAATCATGCAGAGTTTTGGCCATAAACAGAGGAGAGTTGGATTTCCAATTTCTGGTCCACGTCGATCGACGAGGAGGTCTCGTCGATCGACGAGGAGAATGAAGGAGGAGCGATCGACGAAGGAAGAAAAGAGAAGATTGATGGAGGCAGCATCCACATCGATCGACGTTCAATGGCGTCGATCGATGAAGGCACTTCACCAGCGTCGATTGACGCCAATCTCCCACGATCGACGCGAGTTCAGGAATCCTAGTCCGAATTTGTTTTGGAGATAAATCCATATCTACACCTAGATATTGAATGATACATTCTCCACTATTATATAAAGCCATGTAAATTCGTTTTTCAGAGAGAGACAATAGAATACTTACAAGAATTTAGTATTGAAGATTAATTAGAATTTCTCAAAGTTTTTGAAGTTTATGTTTGAAGACAGAATTTCGCAGGATTATTTTCGGATTTCGATTTTTATGCAATTCAGGTTTTATTCTTCTATGATGAATATTATTTTGAATATGTGTAACTAATCTTTTCCTCAGATTCTAGGGTTTCGAACTATCAATGTATACATGTTTGATTAATTGAGTTATTTTCCCTTTCCCTTCGTAGTTTGTGAAATCTGTGCTTATTCCGTAATCTTGAGTTTGTTGGCCACATCTTAGGATTAACTAGTTGATTACTTGAAACGTAACATTGATAGTTTTCAATCGAAAGAGATTTTCACAATATAATCTGGTTTCTTGTCGTAACTGAAGGAGATTGATTGTAGGAATAAATATGTAGATCTTTGGAGTTAATTAATTTATCTTGAGACCGAGCGGAGATAGGTAATTGATTAATCCACTTTACGAATTGTCCAACAAAGAAGTTCGTAATACTTTTCTCATGTTTCACTACAAAGAGGAATTAAAATTGGGAAATAATCAATTTGTTCATCCATGTCATACTCGATAGGTAGATATCCCTGGAATCTGTAATTCTCTTATTTGAATCCAAAAGTCTTTTAATTTCCCGTTTAATTTTTATTAGAAAGTATTGCACTTTTCAACACAACCAAAACTTTTAAATCGCTTTTTCTAGCCAGTATTTTACGAACGTCTGATTTAGTATTTAGGATTTTTCGTTGTTTCATTCCCCTGGATCGATAAGTTCAGGATTTAAAAATTTATTTGCCACTATTTCTATAATTAATCTGTAGAAATTACAGTGATCAACCACCCACCTTCATTTTTCCACCCCTACAGATTCACCATTGCATGTTCGACATGCACCCGGCTTCACCGGAATCATGGAGAAGGAAGACATTGATGAGTCGGTTCCGTACAACAAATTGGTGGTTTTGGCTCGAAAAAAGGAGTTATCCAGCCATTCGACGGAGCAGAGGCGTTTGGCTCAAATCATGAAAGACAGAATCCTCTACATGCCTCTTGCCATCAAACACATTCCAAAGTGGATTCTGGATCTTCTTAACTCTGAATTATTGGTAAAATATCTCTCTGCCGAGCCTGATTGTTTTCACCCGCATATGGTTTCAGAATTCTATGCTAGGGCAGTTATGAATGATGATAAGAAATCGTTCAAAACTTGCGTATATGGAAATTTTTTGGATGTAAATGCTGATTTGCTTTCGAGGACATTTGGACTTCGAAACTATGGGACCAAAATCTCTCAATACAAGATCAATGATCTTGTTGAGATGGAGAGACGATGGAATTTGTGGAAGAAACTAGGGGAGTAAAAAGATAAGAAAGGGCAGGTGATTACTTTTAAGGTTGCTACACCGATTAATACTTTGTCGGATGATTACAAGCTCCTTGCGGAGATAGTAATCAAGATGCTCGAATGTGACGCCGGTTCGTACTCGGAGCTCTCTGCCAAGAAATATGCCGTGATGATGGCATTGAACGACAACGTTAAAGGCAATTGGGCAGAATTCTTCTTTGAGCGATGGGCAGAACATGCTCGAAAGAATGACCATATGGCGATAGATGGAACATTCTCTTCGAACGTTAATTTCGGGCTAAAAATCAGCAAGTATTTGGAAATGCTGTTCACCAACACAGGAGTTGATCGTGGTGTAGGTCTTCTTCCCACCGACCACATTCCAACGACGAGGAAAGAACCAACCCTGTTAATATGAGAAATCCTCGTAAGTTGACAGGGAAATCTATTGTGGATAAGAACAAACCCACATCCCCTAAAGAACCGGATGCAGCCACGACGGCAGTTCAAATATTGCAGCCGGCCATTCCCATGTCTGCTGAAGAAATTGCTCTACTCCAGAAAAATGCTGAGACAGAGCACTGCTTCAAGAATCTCGAGGAGATTGAGAAGTTGGGCAATTTACCAGCAGACCAAATCAATGAAATCATGACTGCGAAGGAAGCCGAACAGCCTCCACTTGTTCTTGGGGCTATGGCTTTGGAAATTCCAACGAAGAAGAGATCTAAAATCACCTCTCCTGCACAAAAAGCAAAGAAGAAAACAAGGAGAAAGCTGATTCTAACTTCAGAGCAGGAAGAATTAGAAAAAGCAGAAGCAGAGAAGAAGGCTGCTGAAGCCGCAGCAAAGAAGAAAGCTGCTGAAACCGCAGCAAAACAGAAGTCTACTGAAGTCACAGCAGAAGAAGCTGCTGAAGTTGATCCAGATCACATCCCTTTGTCATCCAGAAGCCTGAAAGAGCGCATTCAGGGAGTGAGAGAAAGAAAGAGAAAGCGTGAAGCTCAACGAAGAGATATTGAGAAGAAGCAATACCAGAAGTTTATTGTAGAGATGACGTTCGAAGGAAGAGATAAAGAATTCAAACGAATCAAGACAGCTGCTGAAGAACACAAAGCTCAGAAGAAAGCCGCTGAACTACTACAAGGAGAATTTATGGAAGGAAATGCCGCCAAGAAAGGGAAAGGCATCAAAGATGGAAGGATCACTCTTTCAATTCCATTCGTTGACGAAGAAGGAGCAATCATATCTGAGCAAGATGCTATGTCAGACGAAGAGCTTGATAAAGCACTTCAGGAAGGCAGATTCAATGAGATGAAGTCGATTGTGGACTTAGAGAGCAGTTCCAATGAGGAACATCATACTCGAGGGTCATCTAGATGAATTCCGGGGAATCCGGACGCAGGTCCTTCTGGAATCGAGAGAGAATCAGATGACAAGGAAGGAAGTGGTGCTGGAAATGAATCTGCTGAGCAGACTGGACACATGGAGGAGCACTCATTTGCTGAGCACGAAGTCTGCTCTTCACATGTCGATATCGAGGAATCGTCTGCTAGAAATGAGGACGCAAATCCTGATGAAGGTCCTCACGCAGAAATTCCTTCCGATGCTGATATAGGTAACCGAGAGAGTTTCTCTCCTACTTGCATCTCTGAATCCGATTCTGATGATTAAGTCAAACACGCTTATGATGCACAAGAATTGAGGAAGATCTCCACTGAGACATCATCAGAAGATCAGATAAATTATAACTTTGAAATTTTTGGTCGAGATATTGAGAATTTTGTGGATTCGATGGTGGAGATAGACAACAAGGAAGTGTTCGCTGGGGAGTTGGAGGAAGGAGTTGAAGGAGATAGACTAAAACAGGAGCTAAGAAGATGGAAGAAACTTGATTATATTTCGAGAGAGCTCTGCTTAGAAGAGAGAGAAATGCTAATGGCATGGAAAGGTCTAAGCTTCTAGACACGCGAGGAGCAATGGGCAAATAATTGGATGGATCAATCGCCCTGTTCCAAACAGTATAGTGATAAGGCTGTTATCACCAGGCTCCAGGCCATTAAAGCTCATCGACTAACAACTTCCTCACATTCCTTGCCGAAATCTACATTTGCTCCGGATGGGCTGTCTGACAAGCACATTCATCTATCTAAGCGTCAAGCACGAGCAGCTGCTGAATACAAGAAACACTATGCTGAACTTATGAAGTTTGAAGAATCAAAGCTACAAGCTCGGTTAGCTGCGATTCATGAGGCAGAAGAGCGCAACGCTCAAAGGCTTGAGATTGTTGCTTACCGGAACAGAGAGGAGGAATTACAGGCTTATATGTTAGCACACTCACTAGCTGAAGCACGGAAGGCCGAGGAAGCTGCAACTGCTGCAGCTGAAGCAGAATATCTGAGAGGAATCGAGGAAGCAGTATATCTGCTGGCCACTACCGATCAAAGTGATACTGCTGACACAGGGAGAAGAGAAGTAGCCATGGGAGTAGTCATGGAGGAAATCTCCACTTCCAATGCTAGGAGTCAGGCAATCACCGTGCCTACAACTTCATCTTTCCTTGCTACTCCGGTTAGCTCTCTCCAATTTCCAACGTATCTGGACTCAGTAGTTCAAATGGCCATTCAAAGTGCTGTATCCACCATATCTGAGAGAATGGTGATAGTAGCCATGGACATACGAAGAGAGATAGCGGTAGTCAAAAGGAATGTTGATACCGTAACGGCCAGGGTGAATTCAGTCGAGTCCGATGTTTCCTCTGTCAAGGCTACTGTACAGGAAGTAAAGGCAGACGTAGAAGAGCATAAGCAGCAGGTAGAGAATAAAGTTAATTCCTTTTCCTCCAGATTTTTGGATGCAATCAAAGAGGGGTAAGCAAGGAGAATTGCTGATGCTGCTAAGAGGAAGAAAGCAAAAGAAGCTCGAGCTGCTGCCAAAGAAGAGAAGAGGAAAGCTCTTGAGGAGCTAAAGCAGAACGAAACATAGCTGAAAATCAAGATGCTAGAAGAGGAAAATGAGAGGATCACTAAGGATCTTGAACTAGAAGCTGCTGAACGTGCTGCAGCTAAGGAGTTTTTGGACTCATTTGTGCAGATGGCATCAAGCAAATTCGACGAATTAGAGAAGTTAAAGAAGCCTGCTCCATACTCCTGACTGCATTCTGTTCTGGTATTTTGACTTGTCTCTGTCTATCATTTTCATTGTATTTGTAATAAATTTATCATATGAATGAAAATTGATCAGACTGAGACAACCAGTCATTGTCAATCTCTGATTTTCACTGTGTGCCTTAGTTGAAATACACTATTTGTGTATTCAAATGCATGTTAATTCTCGGGTGCTAAACATTATAGCACAACATTTTTTTGTGATTAATCGAGAAATGTTTCCCAGCATTTATTGAGGGGGAATGTCATTTTTTTAGATCTGCTAGAACTAAGATGGATAAACTCTGTGTGAGAATGTTAGGTTAGCATAGTCCTGTAAACACAGACATTCTTCCCCTTAGCTTCAGCAATTGATAGTAAGCTTTGATCGCACCAAAAAGGGGGAAATTGTTGGGAAATTATTCCTATAATCTCCCGTAGGATCACATTGTAAAAGGTTTTGTTGGATCAAACCTTACTAGAGTGGTCGATCAAATGCTGAAATCTAGTATAGTATAGCATATTTTGTAATGTCCTGTATAGGTTACATATTGAGTCGTAATAGACTAGTCTGCTAGAATGTTTCCCAGCAGATATCGGAGAATGCCGTCCGCTAGAAGTCAGATGTTAGCAGAATGCTAAGGCATTAGCATTTGCTAACACTCAGCAAACTGCTAAAGACGCTAGCAGATAAAAGTAAAAAGGAACCAAGAGTCAGCGGAAGTTGCAAACAGCAGAATATACATCTAGCATATCGCCAAGGATAGTCATCTAGCAGATTGTGCTATAAGATCCTAGCAAAGCGAGACTGTCTGAAGACTGAATCCTTACTCCCGTTCTGACAAAAGTACGCACAAAGGACGAGGCTTTCCCGAAGTAGTTCGGAAAGTACAGATCAACACCAAAAGCAACTGATCAAGTCAAAGCACTTTCGAACAAAAGAGCCGTTGTGTCTAACGGATATGGAGATTCAAGATTTGAATCTCCGTCTATAAAAGGCAGGTCCAAAAGTGAGAATCGACTACTGCTTCCACCACAACCGACATTCCCAAACATCCTAAGTGTGAGATTCCCTTGACAAAGCAAACAAAGTGAAAAGTAGTCAGTTGAGAGCCCGTGATAAAGAGTATTCAAAGCTCTTAACAACCAGAAGTGTCTTTCATTGATTTACTGACACTCCATTGAAGAGATTCTTGATTGCACTCAAGATTCTTCAATCATTGGGATACCTTTCATTTCAGAAAGAATCCAACAGTCGAACACCTGAAAAGGTCTAGACTAAGACGGGCGTTTAGCCGCATCCAAAGGAAAGTTAGGAAGTAACTATAAAACTTCCAAAGTAAGAAAGGCGAGTTTTACGAAGGTGTGCCCTTGACTTAGCCAAACTTACACCTGAGGAGTTCAGGATATCGGAGGATAGGTTTTAAGTAGCCAGGTCGAAAGTTCACTGCCTACTTAACGGAAAAGGCAAATCCTTGTATTCTGTATACTTACTTAGTGAATTCTTAGCGTTTCGGCTAAGGAGTGGACGTAGATCTATTTGGATCGAACCACTATAAATATTGTGTCCTTTTATTGTTTCATTGCTCACACTATTTTAAACCTAGCAATCCTATTGCTAGTGTATAACTGTGAAGAAACTTTAATCTATTCCTGAGTTTAACTAAATTTTAAGGAAAACATAAGTGTAAAGGACGAACAATTATTCCGCTGCATTTCGTGCTTCTGTCTAAAGCACGACGACTTTGATATTTAAGGACCAACAACGATCTTATGTCGCCAGAGGAGAGTGATCATTCCTCAGCAACGGAGCGAGGAGTCGATTGTGCATGGGTTCCAAAAGAGGCAGAGAGTGCCTGTAATCTTTACAATTCAAGCAACGAAGTTGTTGCGTAAGACAGGGAACCAAGCCTTCTTATTATACCTGGAAGGAGAAGAGAAACCAGAGCTGACAGTGCAAGATGTGCCTATACTGAGAGAGTTCGAGGATGTATTTCCGAAGGAACTACCAGGGTTACCACCAGATAGATAGGTGGAATTCACCATTAATTTGGAACCGGGTGCGGTACCAATTTCTAAAGCGTCATACTGCGTGGCCCCAAAGGAACTACAAGAATTGAAGGTCCAGCTACAGGAGATGTTGGACATGGGATATATTAGGCCTAGAGTGTCACCATGGGGTGCACCAATTCTATTTGTGAAGAAGAAAGATGGATCGATGCGTATGTGCATTGATTATAGGGAACTGAACAAGTTGATGCTGAAGAACAGATACCCATTACCAAAGATCGACGATCTGTTCGATCAGCTCAAAAGAGCGAAGGTATTCTCTAAGATCGATCCTTGATCGGGGTATCATCAGTTGATGATTCGGAAGGAGGATATCCCGAAGACAGCGCTTAGAACCCAATATGGACATTATGAGTTTGTGGTAATGCCATTTGGACTCACAAATGCACCAGCAGTGTTCATGGATTTAATGAATCGAGAATTTCATCCGTATCTCCATAAATTTGTGTTGGTATTTATCGATGACATTCTGATATACTCGAAGAGTGAGATGGAGCATGAACAACATCTGAGGATGGTATTGCAGACCTTGAGAGACGAGAAGTTGTATGCGAAGTTCAGCAAGTGTGAATTCCGGCTGAGAGAAGTGACGTTCTTAGGTCACATCTTTTCGGCTGACGGAATCAAAGTAGATACAGCCAAGATTCATATGGTGATAGACTGGAAATCACCGACGACACCGAACGGATTTGCAGTATTCTGGGATTGGCAGGATATTACAGGAGATTCATCGAGGGCTTCTCCAAGATTGCGAAGCCGATGACGCAATTATTGCAGAAAGGTGTGAAGTTTATATGGTCAGAGGAGTGTGAGGAGAGTTTTCAGAAGCTAAAACAACTTTTAACAACCGTGCCAGTCTTAGCAGTGCCAGGATCAGACAAGAACTTTGAGGTTTAAACTGATGCATCGAAGAATGGGCTAGGTTGTGTATTGAGCAGGACGGGAAGGTGTTAGCTTATGCGTCAAGGCAGTTAAGACCGCATGAAGTCAATTATCCGACTCATGATTTGGAGTTAGCGGCAGTAAACCATGCTCTGAAGATTTGGAGACACTATCTCTATGGTGTGAAGTGTGCCATATTCACTGATCATAAGAGTTTGAAGTACTTCTTCGAACTAAAGAATCTGAATATGAGGCAAAGGAGATGGTTAGAACTCGTGAATGATTACGACTTGACGATAAATTATCAACCAGGTTAAGCAAATTCATTGGCCGATGCTTTGAGTAGGAAAGGAGAAGCACAGTTAGGTTGCATGCTTACGACAGAGGGCAGACTTATCAGGGATTTCGAGAAACTCAATCTAGAAGTGATATCACCTTCGGAGAGGAAGAAGTGCAAAGTAGCAGCTTTGACTGTGGTGCCGGATTTAAGAGAAAGAATTATTGAGGCACAGAAGGGAGACACATAAATTGAGAAGTTGCGTCAGAAGCTGAAGGTCAAGCCAGTGGGAGAATATTGGGAAGCACCTGGCAATGCACTATTGTTCAGAAACAGAATCTTGGTGCTAACCAGTGAGGAGCTAAGGAACAAGATTTTGAGTGAGGCACTTGATACGCCGTATACCGCTCACCCAGGAAGTACTAAAATGTATCAAGATTTGAAAACCAAGTACTGGTGGGATGGTATGAAGAAGGATGTCGCTTTGTACGTAGAGAAATGCTTGTTATGTCTGCAAGTCAAGGCGTTACATCAACGGCTGTATGGGAAGTTGCAGCCGTTAGACATCCCCTAGTGGAAATGGGAACATATCACCATGGATTTTGTGGCAGGGTTGCCTAAGTCATAGAAAGGGATTACAGTGATATGGGTAATAGTGGATCGTCTGACTAAGAGTGCTCACTTTTTGCCGATCAGAGTGAACTATGGGTCAGATAAATTAGCTCAAATATATGTCCGAGAGATAGTCAGACTGCATGGAGTGCCAAAATCCATTACGTTTGACAGAGATGCAAAGTTTACCCCTCGATTTTGGATGAGCTTACAACAAGAGTTGGGGACTCGCCTGAATTTTAGTACGGCGTTTCACCCTCAGTCAAATGGTCAATCCGAGAGGACCATCCAAACTCTCAAAGATATGCTGAGAACGGTGGTTTTAGACCAAGGAAGCAGTTGGAGCTGATTCTGCCTTTGATTGAGTTCTCTAATAATAACAGTTATCAGGGAACAATCGGAATGGCTCCCTATGAGGCTCTGTATGGAAGGAAGTGTCGTTCACCTCTCTATTGGGACGAGGTAGGAGAACGAAAAGTTATTGGACCAGATGTTGTGAGCAAAATGATCGAGATAGTCCGTCAGATTCGGGAGAGGATTAGAGAAGCGCAAAGTAGGCAAAAGTCCTATGCCGACTCGAAGAGGGCCGAGCTATGCTTTGAGGTAGGGGATAAGGTATTTCTCAAAGTCTCGCCTTCCAGAGGAATAGTGCAATTTGGAGTGAAGGGTAAACTACGACCGCGCTATGTGGGACCGTGTGAGATACTAGAGCGCATTGGTCCAGTGGCATACAGATTAGCACTACCCCCGAGTATGGGTAATATTCATAATGTGTTTCATGTGTCTCAGTTGAGAAAGTATGTATATGATCCTAGACACGTGATGCATCAGGAGGAGGTGGTTTTGAGTCCGGAGTCTACAGTACGAAGAGCGACCGGAAGCTATTTTGGATCGTAAGATTCAAGATCTCAGGAATAAGTCGATTCCACTCGTGAAGGTGCTTTGGAGTCACCATGGGCGTGAAGAAGCATCAAGAAAGCTATAAGATAGGATGAAGGAGATATATCCCGAGCTTTTCGAAGTTTTGTAAATTTCGGGATGAAATTTTTATAAGGGTGAGGGGATGTGATACCCCAAGCTAAATTCAATTGTTGTATAGCTTCATTAGTCCAATAAATAAAATTTTTCCCTCAAATTGTGTATTCATTTATATTGAGAGCCTTGATTCCATGTTTAATTACGATCGAGAAAACAGAAATTATATAGAATGAGCTTGAATGGATTAAATGGTTTGAATTGGAAAGATTTATCAAGGGTCAATTTAATGAAATAGATGGACTTATTATGTTGTAATGAAGTGGGATAATTCATAGGTTATGAATTATAAGGAAGATTATATTGGAGATAAATATATGTAGTAGTATATGTATATATCTTAGCATTTATATGTATTATATAGGATGGTAATTGGATATTAGGACAAATATACACGGAATTTTAGACCATTTCCACTCCTTCACCTTAATTCTAGAGAGAAAGAAAGTTGAGAGCTCCCAAACCTTCCCCAAACCCGTCACTCTTCTGACGAGATTTCGGCCAACTCCGGACACCTTTGACCAAACCAACACCACCATCACGTAGCTCTTTTTTGCAGCTTAAATTTGATATAAGATGGATGCCGTGAAGTGGAAAAATGGCCGAGATATCGAAGAGAGAAGGTAGGGCATTTTTCATGTTTTAGAATTTGAGTTTTTGTTTGAATCTTGTTTAAATGGCGATGGAACTGAGTTTTGACGATTTAGGCATGTTCCTGATGTTGTAGAGAACAATCGGGTGGCCGTAAATGCGGGTTTTACCGTCAGAATTCGTCGCTACCGCCGGAGAGAGAGGTTTTCTGATGAGCCTCCATCTGACCCCATTTTTCGTATTTAATTCGAGTTTTGAGGTGTTATTCGTGTTCTAGGATGTTTAGGGACCTCAAATATGTGTTTGCATGTTAAATCGGAGGTGTGGGGTGATACGCAATAAAACTCATAAAAATTCTCACTGCACACTCAAGGTTTAATTATCAATCCAGGTCCTTCTTCCCTTCGCCCGCTAGATTACCGGGGTACTATAGCAAAGTCTAATAGCTTGTCAAGAAAGAATCGTTGAGTAATTTCTATCAATCTAGGCAATGAATTTAAACCTATGCTAACAACATATAACAAACAATGAATTAAACCAACAATCAACACTCAACACTCAATCAATTCTCTCCACACATTGGTAAACCAAGACAAACAAATACACAAATGAGGTAGATAGGATGTTGAAATAAACGTAGATGCAATCCAATTAGGTTAATCATTGATGTAAACACATTTTAATCCCTAGGAGATTGAGCAATCGACCCTACCCTCATTAGCCACTTGCTACGAAGAACTAACGGTAGATGACACTAGGAATTGCAAACAGCTACATTATTAACCCCTAGATCACTCCTAATCGACCGTTAATTATCGCCCTATGACCTAGCCCCGCACAGGGATTGTAACTAAAATCGTAAGAATATACACTTTTCACGATGATTCCCCCCGCGTGTTGGCTGCAGCGTTTACATCAACTACCTCAAAAGCTTGCTATTACCTTCACCTAAGAGATAATGAACAAGCTCAAGTGCAATTCAAACTCTCAAAGGAAAGTAAACAAACAATTATCAAACCTAATTTTCATGCATCCTTGTTCAAATCAACATCCAAATTGAATTAGAGCCACATACCTCTCAATTGTAACAATATAAAGTTGAAATCAAATTAATCCATTACAATTGATAAGTAGAAAGTGAAATATTCCCCAATTGGATTTGCTAGGTCTTGACATACCCCCTTGGATCTTCAATTCTTCTCCAATGATTGATAAATTAGCTCCTTGATACGTTGGGTGAGGTTTTGGAAGAGATGGAAATGGGAATCATAGAGAGAATTTAGGTGGTGGTTATTCAAAGTTATGAATTAGTTATGAAAATAATCGTTTTCCCCTTTTATAATGAGCAAGCAGGGCCTCGGATCGCCCGAGCCCAAGTTGGCTCGCTCGAGCCATGCTGAAAACTGCCAAATGCTGAAAATCACATTCTGGCTCGACCAAGCCACCTCTCTAAAGGGCTTGGCTCGACCGAGCCTAGTTGGCTCGGCCGAGCGAAGTCTCTGAAATGCCCCCTGCACCCTTCCTGCTCTGCTCGGTCGATCCTGCATCCTTTTGACTCCTAGCTCGGGCGATTTTAATCCAAAACTCATCCAATAGTGTTGTTTTATGCCCAAAACACGTCCTACAACATTTCAAACACGAAAACATGAAAAAAAGACAAAAGAACAACGAAAGCATATGATATGAGGGTAAAATGGCCACAAACATGCACGCGCACACATCGAAAAATAGGTCATTTAACGCACATATCATAATCCCCCAAACTTGAATCTTTGATTGTCCTCAATCAAAACAAAGTAAAGCTATTAATCTACCTCATGCAATACCTCATAGCTCATCAAAGTTGTCTTAGCATGTTCAAGTAAAACGAGATTATCACGTAACTTTGTAACAAAGTTAATGCTAACGACATGAACCACTCATCAAAAATGGATACAAGAAATGAAAGCACTCCCTCACGTGTTTAGGGACGATGAGATTCACTCAATCAAAAGATATCGAGCTCGATTTCCATAGGCTTGCATCCCTTCTCACCACTATACTACAACGAGTTAGTTTCTAGAATCAAAAAGGTCTTTTCACGGGTTGTAACGTGGCTAACTAAAAGGTGGGTGGTTTTGGGCCAAAGTGACTAAACATCTCCATTTCCCAAAACCCCCAAACTTGTTCTTTTCGAACCACTACAAACCCCGATGCTCATTCATTTCACAACACACTTCTTTTGTTTTTTTTCTTTTAGTTATTTTCTTTTCCTTTTTTCATAATTTTTCTATAGCACCATCATTCATTCATTTTGTGGGTGCCTCTTTTCTCTTTTTCAAACACTTGCACAGAAAATTTCGTTGGTGCCACATTTCCTAGGATTCATACCAATTCTTTATTTCATATCTTTCATGCCTCAACATTTCCCATCATCACAAATCCAATCAATTCCCAACCCAACTCTCATCACCGTATTTACCCTCACACACTCTTTCCCCCCAACTTGGTCCTAATCATATCAAAGAAGATTCACCAATAAAGCTCAATCACAGGGGTCAAAGATATGAAAGACAAATTAATGATAACACCCACCTTATACTCCCGGTGTGAAAGGTAGGACTGAGAATCGATGGCCTGATGCGGTAAAAGTTCAATCACAATAAACTCTCAACCACACTCAAGAATAAAATATCAATCCAAGTTCTTCTCGATTCGCCTACTAGAATACCGAGCTACTCAAGTGAAGTCTTATAGCTAAGCATGATTTAATCGTTGAGTAGTTTCTAATCATCTAATAAAGCAATTCAAATCTATGCTAACAATATGTGAAATACACGAATTAAACCAACAAACATTTATAGAACAATCCTTCTCAATATGGTAAACCAAGACAAAAACAATTCTCAAGCTAGGAAGATAGGATGTTGAGTTGAGTAGAGATGC
>JAPKLW010003127.1:0-10116 GCA_026898455.1 Plectranthus barbatus | reverse complement strand
ACAATTCTCAAGCTAGGAAGATAGGATGTTGAGTTGAGTAGAGATGCAATCAAATTTGATTAATCATTGTTGCAAACATTATTTAATTCCTAGGAGATTGAGCAATCGACCCTACACTCGATAACCCCTTATCACGGCGAGCTACCGGTTGATGATCTAGAACTAGCAAACCATCACGTTATTTAGCCCTAGACCACTCCAAATGGTTCGTCAATTATTGCCCTACGACCTAGCACCGCACATGGATTGGAACTAAAATCGTACGAATTAACACTATTCACGACGATTCCGCCCGCGTGTTGGCTGCAGCGTTCACGTCAACTACCTCCTAAGTTGGCTATTACCTACACCTAAGAGGTAAGGAACAAGCTCTAGTGCAATCCAAGCTCTCAAAGGAAAGTAAACAAACAATTCTCATACCAAATTCTCATGCATCCTTCCTCAAATCAACATCCAAAATGGTTTAGAACTTCATACCTTTCAATTGTGCAAATACAATTTGGAATTTAATGAACTTCATTACAATTTGAAAGTAGAAATAAGATTCTTCCCCAATTTGGATTTGGTTGACTTGATCCACCTCCTTTAATCTTCAATCTCTTCCAAGTGTTGATGAATTAATCTCCTAGATGCTCCGCTCGACCGGTCCTGCACAGGCTCGACTGGTCAAGCTCTCTGAACCAACTCTGCAGCCTCGATCGGCCGGTCCTGCCTTGGCTCGGCCGGTCGAGCTCTCTGAAGTCCTGCTCGGCCGATCCTGCCTATTCTCGGCCGGTCGAGCTCTCCAAACTCCAAAACCTTGTGATTTTTCTCCAAAACTCCACCAAATATGATTGTTTATGCCAAAAACCTATCCTACACAAGTCAAACACACAAAACACGAAAACACAAACAAAATACGACAAAAACATATGATACGGGAGTAAAATAACCACAAACAAGCATGTTCACATATCAAAATATGGGTCATTTTACGCACGTATCATGGCCTAAGATCATTTTCTAGTTACACACTCATGCCAATAGACAGAGAACGGATGCAAGTTCTAGATCTCGTACTCTCAATCTTGCCACTCACAAACAATATAGATATGACAATATCATGGCTCAAACCTCACAGCTTTTTGTCAAGAACCACACACAAAACTCGGCAATTCAAAAGTTAAACTTAAGACATGTTTTAACAACTAGATTCCGCCCTATCATTGGTTGAGATAAACATCCAACTTCACCAAGTAAATCATGATTCAAACTTCAAGTCTAGTTCGGGTTCATCACACACACACAAGAACACAACAACCTAAAAACAATCTACATGCATACAACAATCTAACAACAATCTAACAACAATCTAAATGCAATGCAACTAATCGGCAAGAGTAACGATAGAATGTGTTACCCATCGGTAGCCACGATCGCACCGCTTCTCCAAGACCTTATTGGTACCTACTCACATCAACAAAAACACCACCAAACTATTGAGCATAAAACTAGCCAATAAAGCTCTCATATCCACCAAACTTTCCACTAACCAAATATCAACAATGATAAGATAATATCCACTAGCTCAACCATACAAATCCATCCATTAATCGAAACCACAAACCATGCATAATAGGAAGTATTCACCCATGCCAAATCATGAATGATTCTATCATCAATCACAATCAAATAATCATCAACCAAATTCACTTCCAAAACCTCTTTCCACCATCATTCTACTATCCAAAATCTATACAAATAAATCATTTTTCCACTAGCTCCACCAAACATACCATTAGACCAATGTTCAACAAACTCAAACCCATGAATATATCCATACATATCATCAAGATGAACATAATCCAAAACATTCATCCAAGGTAGAATATCAATATAGGTACAACCAAATCGAATCAAATCCAATAATGGGACAATATCCAACAACTAAACTAAATGCAAGATAAATGATAGGAGATGGAGAAGAATAAACCGGGGCACCGGCTACCGGCACATCCTCCCAAACTTAGTCAAGTGAGACTAAGTTTGCAAAAATAGTTGACGGTGCATCGTCACTTCTCTCGATCTTTTAGTTCCTCCTACAAACACAAAACCAAACAAACTAGACATTTATTTAAAATCAAAGCAACTAAAAGAAATTAAACAAAAGAAAGAAAATTGGTTAGGTTGCCTCCCAACAAGCGCTTCCTTAACGTCGGTAGCTAGACGACCTTACCACATCACCCATTATCAAAAATCGTGTGGGTTTTTAATACACCTTTCTCCCTTAATCTGCATTTACTTGGGAGCAATTTGTCCAAGGCAATTTTTCTTTCACCCCTATCATCTCTTCAAGGAAGATTGATTATCTTAAAAATCTTGAATGTCCAAGGTGGTGATTCCTTCTTTGATTTGATCTCCAAGGAATCATGTAACGGAATCCAAATTATATACGTCTCGATGTGTCCCTAATTTGGATTAATCAACAAATTCTCATCACCTCCTTTTCCGATCAAATCATCCAATTCATACACTTTGTCTCCTAGGATCACCTTATTTTCCACCATGTCTATCAATCTTCAAGTAAATGTAGGTGCCACATCGCCACATGGACTTTCCTCTAATATTTCCACCTCATTTTTCTCTTCATAAAGATGTACCAAGGCCGGAACGTCTTGCATCTCCTCAAGTGAAGGTATCTCAAGAGCACCACTCTTCTCACATTCAATGACTTGCAACTCCTCCTTGGTGCCTTCATCTTCTTCATCTTCTTGAAGTAAAGCTTCTCTTTCCTTATTTGCTTCCTTTTCTTGAATCTCCACTATTTGCGTCTCTTGAAATCTTACTTCCTTAAGTACCATTACCTTATCCTCACATTCATCTTCCAAAATTTCATCAATCTCCTCACAACTTCCTTCGAGACCTATTTCCTTGTCAATTGGATGCTCTTCCACATGAGGCTTCTCACTCACCTTCTTCAAGAGTTCGGATAATTGCATTTTTAATTCCTAAAGGTTTCCCGTGAGCTTATCATGTCTCCTCTTCAAAGCTTCCCGAGACGATCTCGCTTCTCTAACTCTTTCATGATCACGGCTACCCCATTCATCACAATGAACTCTTGTCATGGATGGATTCCAAGTTTGGTTCTCATCAAGTCTACATGGAGAGTAGCCATTAGATGGGGGATAGTTCAATTTGTTCCGGAGGTCACAATTCCCCCATTTATCTCCATATCTTTCATTACTACACTCCTCTTCTTCATATCCCCAATTCGGTTTCACCTTCCGATCATGTCTCCTCTCTTCCATCCAAGGGTAGCTCTCTTCAAATACCAACCGGATAGGCTTCCTCGGTTGTTGTCTCTCCAACATCTTTGCTCTCATCTCATCCAATTCCCTTTGGAGATTGTTATGGCTCTCCGATTGAGTGCCTCGATGATTCTCCATTTGACACCTACAACAATCCAACAAACTCAAAGTACCAACAAATACAAAAACAAACAACAAATTATTCACACAAACAAAAACACAAACACCTAGCCTACAAGCTTCACTTTTCCCCCAATATCTAGAAACCTACTAAATGAAGTCCCCGGCAACCGCGCCAAAAACTTGATACGTAATAAAAACTCATACAAATTCTCACTGCACACTCAAGGTTTATTTATCAATCCAGGTCTTTCTTCCCTTCGCCCGCTAGATTACCGGGGTACTATAGCAAAGTCTAATAGCTTGGCAAGATAGAATCGTTGAGTAATTTCCATAAATCTAGGCAATTAATTTAAACCTATGCTAACAACATATAACAAACAATGAATTAAACCAACAATCAACATTCAATCAATTCTCTCCACACATTGGTAAACCAAGACAAACAAAAATACTCAAATGAGGTAGATAGGATGTTGAAATAAACATAGATGCAATCCAATTAGGTTAATCATTGATGTAAACACATTTTAATCCCTAGGAAATTGAGCAATCGACCCTACCCTCGTTAGCCACTCGTTACGGAGAACTAACGGTAGATGACACTAGGAATTGCAAACAGCTACGTTATTAACCACTAGATCACTCCCAATCGACCGCCAATTATCGCCCAACGACCTAGCCCCACACAGGAATTGGAACTAAAATCGTAAGAATATACACTTTTCACGATGATTTCGCCCGCGTGTTGGCTGCAGCGTTCACATCAACTACGTCAAAAGCTGGCTATTACCTACACCTAAGAGATAATGAACAAGCTCAAGTGCAATTCAAACTCTCAAAGGAAAGTAAACAAACAATTATCAAACCTAATCTTCATGCATCCTTGTTCAAATCAACATCCAAATTGAATTAGAGCAACATACCTCTCAATTGTAACAATACAAAGTTGAAATCAAATAAATCCATTACAATTGATAAGTAGAAAGTGAAATCTTCCCCAATTGGATTTGCTAGGTCTTGATCTACCCCCTTGGATCTTCAATTCTTCTCCAAGGATTGATGAATTAGCTCCTTGATACCTTGGGTGAGGTTTTAGAAGAGATGGAAATGGGAATCGTAGAGAGAATTTAGGAGGTGGTTATTCAAAGTTATGAATTAGTTATGAAAATAACCGTTTTTCCCCTTTTATAATGAGCAAACAGGGCCTCGGATCACCTGAGCCATGCTGAAAACTGCCAAATGCTGAAAATCATGTTCTGGCTCGGCCGAGCCACCTCTCTAAAGGGCTTGGCTCGGCTGAGCGAAGTCTCTGAAATGCCCCCTGCACCCTTCCTACTCTGCTCGGTCGATCCTGCTTCCTTTTGACTCCTAGCTCGGGCAATTTTCATCCAAAACTCATCCAAAAGTGTTGTTTTATGCCCAAAACACGTCCTACAACATTTCAAACACGAAAACACAAAAACAAGACAAAAGAACAACGAAAGCATATTATATGAGGGTAAAATGGCCACAAACATGCACGCACACACATCGAAAAATAGGTCATTTAACGCACATATCATGTGAAAGGGTTTTCATCAAAGTTGCAGGTTCAGCCGCGAGGGAGTCGGAGAAGATGATTTGTGTTGATCGATAGGGAATTGTGTCAATTGACACAGAGGCTGCTTGTCGAAGGAGGGAGATTGAACACTCCTGTCGGTTGACAGGATGTGTTTTGATCGGCACAGAACCCACGCGTCGAGGCAAGGTTGTCGAACACTCCTATCGGTTGACAGGTTGTGTTTCAACCGACAGAGGCTCCAGCCGAGAGGAGGTAATCGACACACCCCTATCGATCGACAGGGCGTATTTTGATCGACAGAGATGTGTCGACAGGGAAGCTGTCGACCCAAATGCTGTGTCGAGATGGGTTGTGTCGACCGACACAAAACCCTGTCGGTCGACACAGAGTTTCAAAAGGGGAGAAACTTGATTCGATTGTCTGATCTTAATTCATTTCGTGTCTTGATTGAGTTAATGGTCAATATATGGTTAGAAAAGCATGAATAGTATTATTAGAAATTGCTGCGTAATCATTGTCCTAGATCATCAGCTCTAACTTGGTTATTTCTGATTGACTATAGGAGACTGAAAGCGAGGAACAGTTAAGCTCATACTAGCTGGAAAGCATCTAAACTTTAAGTCAAACACCAGGTGGGAAACTATTTAAGTATAAAAGCAAACGTGTGCTTTATTTTCAAAATGTGTATAAAATGTTTTGTTTTAAATGAGATGCTATGCATGTTTTGTGCTATTATATCTGTCCTCTGTCGATTCCCATCGGCAGAGAGTTATACTAATGAGTTTAGAACCAGAATTTCTTAACTGTGCTAGAACTCATTTAGTGAAGTGGGGTAAAAGCCCCCACATTATTGTGAAGTGGGTGAACTGTCCCCACATGTTTATTGAAGTGAGGTGAAAAGCCCTCTCGTTTCTTCGGATGCAGTGATGTTTAAACGATCGGGTCTCAAAATGGGTTGCTGAGACTAGTGCACTTAGATGACAGTAGGTTGAGTGTATATTGCATTCCTGACTGATCATCGTAATTCGGAAGCCGGCCAACTTCCAGTTACAACACCGGAACAGATATGATAACATGTAAATAGCACGCGTGCAAAATAAAAATGTTTTAGATAGCACGGCTCCTTTCAACAAAACTCCATGTCTATCTGTGTGAGTTGCAAAGCACTTCTCTTATATAATGTATGTTTTCGGGCATGTTTCTCATTGGGTACATTAGTACTCAGCCCCTCGTATTATTTCTAAAATACGCAGGTTGAGCGACAATGATGGGCGAGCGGGGGTGTGAACAGGCGACATGAAGAGTTTTGAAATCCCTTGATCCTGAGATATGCATCTTCACATGCATATCTCCATCACGTTCACACACGCTGCTACGCGCTCTGTTCTATCATTCCCATATTTTGAATGATTGAAACTTTTGAATGTTGCTCTTAAACTTGGATTCAAAGTACTATTTTACATGTTATTTAATTATCTTTCAATTTATTTAAGACTTTCCTTTAACTTAATTGGGAAATTGTTGATAAAACCTGAACATCAATGTAACGCGACCCCAAATTAGGGAAGGTCAGTTGGGGGCGTTACAATCAATCTCAACCCCAGCAGCCTGATTGAACTCGTCGCCACTCGGGCTCTATTAGTGCGACCAGGTTCCTCCATTATTGGCTGCGCAGCGAGTTGGTGTAACCGCCGGTTATCCTGCTCAAGCACCTGGCACTTCTGAGTCACTGCTTCCACCTGGGCCCCCAGTTTCTCCATTATGCCTCGGCCCACCTGGACCTGACTTACCAATTGCGCCACGTAAGGATCCTGCATCAACGATGGTGGCGGTGGAGGAAATGATAGCTAACTGAGCAGTGTCACATTAAAGGCGCGCCTCATGTCATCTAATGATTCACGAGGCTGCTTCGCTCCGCGTCCAGCTGTTGTCGACCATCCTTGACCTACTGGGACCTCACTTTCAAGGCCCGCAACCGAGTGCGTGCCTCGACCCTGACTCATTCCTCTACCTGCCCCGAGCGATGCGTTGCCTTCAGCTGGGGGTTGGTCCCGTCGGTAACCTGCTCGATGGTGTTGGTCTTGTTCCCGCCTTCCGCCATTTCCTGCAGCAAATGTTAGTATAACCTTGTTCTTGGGCCCCACGGTGGGCGCCAAATTGTTGCGGGTGTTTTGTGTTTAGTAAGAAGCCCGAACAAATTGAATTTTTAAATATGAAAATGACAGAATGACTGATGAAAATATAATTAACGAAGCAAGCGACATAATTGAATTAACACAAAATGAATGAAAAAAGAGATTCCGGGCGAATCGAACTGCTCCGAACTACAATGCTTTGGTATTTTTAAATTGAGCTCAATGATCGTGCTTCATTTCCTCAATTTCCGATTAGCCTCCAAATGTGTTTTTCCCAAAATATATATAGAGCTCCATATAACGGCTTCACCCTTTAATTTCGTTATTTCCGCTTGCCTTTATTGTCGATTTCATTCCGTTGGTCGTCAGTTTCTGAGAGATTCGCTTTCCATAATTATATTCGCCATTATTGGGGCTGCATTCATCAACTCTTCGAACTGCCTCCTTGTCGAACTCCGTCTATCGAACTCCTTTGAACCGCTTCGATTAGAATTACCATATATGACCTCGGATCTGTGGGCTAGACCCATTATATTTTTCGGCTGAAAAATTGGGCCTTTATATTTTGGGCTTTTATATTTCCGAGCCCAACAATTAGTATTCGGCATAAGATGAAAATTATTTTGTAAGTTTTGATTTATAATATTGTCTTATGAAAAATCTTTCCATATTATTATATGTTTGAATAAAACTCATTTATGAATCGGGTATGTGTTATATGATATCAGAAATGTTCACATATCCACAATAAAAATGTGAATGTGCCCATGGCTGATGTTATAATAAATTAGAAAATTAATAATAATTAGAATTGATTCTACAATTAATATTATAATAGACATATACAATTGAGCATTTTTATATGATTAATCTAATAATTCGTGACCTCAAAATATATTTAGTTGGGACCATGTCAGGTAACTTACCCACGATCATTTAATTTGAAATTGAATTGAAGACATTTTTGCATTAATTTTAAGGGTTATATTATATACTCCATCCGTCCCATAACATTACTATTGTATACTCAATTTGTAATCATCATCAAATATAATCTGTAATCATCATCAAATATATACACGATTTATTGGAAAAATTAATAGAATTTCTTAGGCTTTTCTGTACACTCAATCAATGGTTATAATGTTTCTTTTTTATATCATAATTAACAAATAATAAATTGGAAAATATATATATTTTTTTGCTGATCTAATTAAATTCCAAACACAGTACTATTGAATATAAATTTTATTACTTATATTTTAATATGAGGAAATACTACAAAATAGCCATTTTCATTATAAAAAAACCTTAAATGGCCACAATTATGTATATGAAAGTAATAGCCAAAATTATGTGAATTTTAAAAACTATCCCTACTATTAATCTACTTTTTCCAGATTTTTATTTTAAGCAATTATTCATGTAATAACTGCAATCTCATTACTCAAATTTGTACTGAAAAAGTATATTAGCTAATTACGATCGACATTCAATCCATTTTAATTTATGTTTTATAAATAATATATTAAAAATAATAGAATGATGCTTGAGATTTGAATGACCACTTTTTAGAAAAATCAAATTCTAAGTTTGTGATCTATTTTTTTTAAAAAAAATTATTAATTTATTTTTGCATAAATTTGATGAAATTAATCAATTCAAAGTAAAATTGAAATATGGTCATTTGCAATTTGATTTTAAATAATTTGTTTCTAGAATTAAGTGGTTTGCAATTTAGTAAAATATTTTAAATTCATTGCAATTTAATTTGCGATAAAAAAAGAACGACTTTCAAAAAAATGTGTGATGATGTAATGTCGTTTGTGATTTAAATATAATTACTTGTGATTTGGATTTTTATAAATAAAAATAATTGGTATTCAATGTATTGTGATTACATTTAGTTATTTGTTTTAAATAATTAAATTGCAAAGTACCTTTTATATGACTAGTATAAAATTATTTGCAACACATTTACGATTAATTATTAAAATAAAAAATTAATTCGGACTGTAAATCTAAAAAAAAAATTTGTGATTTTATTATTTAATTCTTTTTAAGAAAATATTGAATATGGCATTTAATTGTAGCAGATAGTTTTTTTTTTTTTTAATTGTAAGAATCACATTTGTAAAATTAAGAGTAATATTGGAAAATGACTAATTTTTGAATGTGCACATAATAAAGGTTATTTACGGTTTTTATTTAGTGAAAGAGGTTATTTAGGATTTTGACTCTTTTAATATTATGAAATAAGATGGTATAAAGAACTTATATTCTATTCCCAATTTACTATATAAAATATTAATTTACAGTTAATATTTTTTAATAATTATTTTTAATTTTAAACAAAATGTTATTATTAAAATTTATTAATTAATAGCTATAGTTTGTAGTCTTATAAATTTTTTAGAAGAATTGAAGACCCAAGACCCAAAAGATTGTTTAATTATCAATTCAGGATTCGAAAGATGATTTGTCAATCCAGAACCCGAAAAATCGAATAATTCTCAATCCAGAACCTGATATTGAGGTACTAGATTGAGAATTGTATGATATTTCGGGTCCTAGATTGAGAATTTTTGTGATCTTTCAAGTCCTAAATTGATAATTAATCTTTAAGGTCCAAAATCGACAAATAAACTATCTTATGATTCCTGTATCGATAAAACACCAATTTTTTATTATTGTTTTTAAAAATTAATTAAAGTATATTTTTTTGTAAAATTAATAATTAAGACAATGAAACACCATCTAACAAAAGATTTGATCCGTTTTAACCGTGGGTAAAAATCAATAGAAAAAGACAAGGAAGTGAGGGGTGAAATCTTTAATTAACGAGGCAGGGGAGCAGCAAGAAATGATGAATAAACATCAGAAAAATTGAAGTGATCCATAAAAATCCAAAGAAAATCCAAAGAAAATCAAACAAAATTCAGGATGCGCTACGTCTTTTACTGCTCCTCAACAAAAGATGGATCTCTTTGAAAACTTTTACCAAATCGAT